>JAYDYQ010002638.1:0-64226 GCA_034814905.1 Penstemon davidsonii | reverse complement strand
ACTCATCCTCCAAGAGGGAAGTACGATTCAGCTGAGTGAGGAAGCAATCCCCAACCTGTTATGGGATAGCAATAAACAGTAAGTATGCTGAATAAAAGACTAAGGGTATTATTACAATAAAAGTGCTGTACCGCCTGGTGTGCTCGAGCAAACCGGCCAAGGATATCGAGGTCGTCGTGAGCCAAAAGCTCCTCCTGATCCTCGGCGAAGCGCCCCACCATGAAGACTTTGATGGATTTGTCATGAACATTCTCTCCGTTCGGGCTGCGATCGCTCTTAATAGATCCACCCTTGGGATAACCCACCACTCTTGGACCCTTAAGTTGATCCTCGATATAGTCCACCATATCGGGCTTATCTCGACCTGCGCGATGAGTGAGAGGTCTATTATTTCGTCCCCATAAGTTTTTCCTCATCTTCACTTCGGGGGCCTCATCGCTTTCCCGGGCTCGCCTATGGCAGATCTGTTCTCCCCGCAGCTTCCTAATAGTAAACAAATTGTACCCTAATCCCGAGGACGTGGAAGGGCCAGCTTGGGCTAAGGGGCGAACCATTTGCAGCGGCTCGACATCTTCAGGCTCCTCATCTGCTTGGGTTCGAGCAGCTTGAGAAGGGTTGCCCTGTGGAGGAACGGTTGTTCGACTAGTTTGCACCTGATGGGGCATAACTTGCCTCCTCGGCTGGCCCGGTGTCTTTTTCGAGGTAGAAGCAACGATTCTACCGACTATGGAAGCTCGATAGCTCTCTACCATCTCGCCTGAAGAATGTAAAAATGATGTTAAGAAACAAAGTTAAGTATAAAACTTGTTGGAGGCAAACAAATATCTTACTCAAGGATCGGAGATCGACAGCGTCCGCGAGAGCGAACGTCGCCATGCTAAGCTCCGCTTTCCGAAGAACGGGCTTCAAAATAAGAAAAGCCGACTGATAAAGGTCGGAATGCATCGTGGCAACTACATAGTCACGGATACCCTGCTTAACTTGGCCCATGAGCTCACGTTTGCCGTATACCCAATCACGCCGACCTTTCCATCGGTGCGGGATCATCTCCGAGCTCCCCTCGGATACCGGCTCGTCCGGTCCCTTAACGAAGAAGAATAGTTTCTTCAAATCCAAGGAGTTGCTAGAGATGATCGTGGATAAGACAGTGTGGTTCGGACGTTGGGAGAAATACACGAACTCCGCGTTGGAGGCCGGGGAGTTGCTAATTTTGAGGAACTGCCAAAAATTCTGAAAATTGGCAAGTTTGCCTTTAGTTTTCATCAAAACACTAAAGGCTATCAAATATCCAATGGAGTTGGGAAGGGGTGATTGTTTCGACAAAATAGTGGGAGAACTTTTTCGAAACCAAGACCAAAATTCGTTAATTATAAGTATTAGGCATAGATCAGTCAGCTAAATGTTGTCTTCTTTCCATTTGTAGATATTTTTGAACAATGTCTAAGAATCCATTATCTGTCATCCTCGACACTAATAAACTAAATGGATCAAACTTTGTCGACTGGCTGAGAAACTTGAGGATAGTCCTCGACTCCGAACGTCGGAGCTATGTACTCGACACACCTATGTCTGCTGCACCCGCAACACGAGCTACTGAGGAACAACGAACCGCCCATGCTAAAAGGGTTGATGATGATCTTCAGGTTCGCTGCCTCATGCTAGCTTCAATGTCAAATGAGCTGCAGAAACAGCATGCTGGTATACCGCTTGATAGAGATATACTTCTTCACCTCCAACAGATGTTTGGAGAAAGGTCTCGTACCGAAAGGTTCGCAGCCACTAAGGAGTTGTTTAGTCTCAAAATGGCTGAGGGAAGCAGTGTCAAGGATCACTGTCTGCGTTTCATCAACTTGGTTGAAAAACTGGGGCGATTAGACGTGGAATTGCACGCTGATCTTATCACTGACCTCCTTCTCCATACTCTGCCTCGCTCGTTCGACCAGTTCGTGTTGAACTTCAACATGGAAGACAGAAACCTTGCTCTCCACGAACTGACCAATCTGTTGGTTACGGCAGAAGCCACTCTCAAGAAAGAGAAACACGTGATGATTGCTCACCAATCAAAGGCTGCAAAGCCTAAGAAAGGTAAAAAGAAGAAGAAGATGTTCTCTTCTAAAGCAGTCACCAAGGTTGTCGAGAAAAAGCGCAAAAGCCCAGAAGATGAATGCTTCCATTGCAAGAAAGCAGGGCACTGGAAAAGGAACTGCCAAGACTACCCTGAAAATGGTAGCCAAAGGTATTTTCTTGGTTGAAGTTAATATTTCTATTAACTGTGCATCTTGGGTGTTAGATACCGCAGCGGGTTCTCATATCTGCAATGATTTGCAGGTGATGGGAGCAGTAAGAACATTTAAACCCGGGGATAGGATCCTGCATTTTGGAAACGGAGCAAGAGTTGCTGCAGAGGCTATAGGAGACGTGGAGTTAGTGATAGGGAATTTTAATTTACTTTTAAAAGACTGTTTGTACGTACCAACTATTATTAAGAACATTATTTCTATTCCGCTATTAGATAATGATGGTTTTAATTTTTCCATTATGAATGGATCTATGAGCATAATTAAAAATGGTTTAATATATGCTAGTGGTACCTTGATGGATGGTCTATATTTCCTTGAACCTACAAACTCCAACGTTATACAATAAAGAAAAAGAAAATATGATAATCACACTCCACAACTTTGGCACGCTAGACTTGGACATATCTCCAAGAGTAGGATCCAAAAGTTGGTTTCCTCTAAGGCTCTTGAAATACAGAACTTAGATGAACTTCCGACTTGCGAATCTTGTCTCAAAGGAAAGATGACCAAATAACCCTTCACCGGGAATCCCGATCGAACCAAACAAACATTGGATTTGATCCATACTGACGTTTGTGGACCACTGAGTGTCAGTGCAAGAGGAGGATTCTCCTACTTCGTCACATTCACTGACGACTTCAGTCGTTATGGATACGTATACTTGATGAAGTATAAATCCGAAACTTTTGAAAAGTTCAAGGAGTTTAGAATGGAAGTAGAGAACCAACTTGGACACGGTATTAAAGCACTTCGATATGATCGAGGTGGAGAATACTTGAGTCGAGAATTCCTCGATTATCTAGAAGAGAATGGAATTCTCGCTCAGCGAACTCCCCCTAGGACGCCCCAACTGAATGGAGTGTCTGAAAGGAGGAATCGAACTTTGTTAGACATCGTTCGTTCCATGATGTGCTTCGCTGAACTACCCTTTTCATTTTGGGGCTTGGCCCTATTAACTGCTTCGAAGATACTGAACATAGTACCTTCAAAGTCAGTGCCAACAACACCGCACCAAGAATGGTATGATAAAGCACCCGTATATTCGTATCTACTAGTATGGGGATCTCCCGCCTATGTTAAGAAAAAGAAAGGAGACAAGCTGGATAGTAGATCTAGTTTGTGCAAATTTGTGGGGTATCCAAAGGAATCCAATGGATACTTGTTCTACGATCCTAAAGAACGTAATACGTTCGTATCTAGGAATGCCCACTTCTTAGAGGATGATTTCCTCACTAACATAAATGGGACAATCGTAGAACTCGATGAAGTCCAAGAATCGGACCCATCCTCACAAACAGTGGGAGCTGATCCTGAATTCACTGAACCTACTAGTACACCTATACTTCGAAGGTCTGATCGAATTCGTAAAGAACCAGAGAGATTTGGTTTCATTCATGAAAACGATAAGTTGGATACTGATCCAAGGACTTATGAAGAAGCTATGTCTGACATAGAATCGGGTGCATGGCTCGAAGCCATGCTATCCGAAATGGATTCCATGCATTCCAACAAGGTTTGGACCTTCGTCGATCCACCTGAGGGAACTGTCCCTGTAGGATGCAAATGGATCTTCAAGCGTAAGCTTGGAATGAATGGAGAGGTTATAACTCATAAGGCTCGCCTAGTAGCGAAAGGTTATTCTCAGAGGCCTGGTATAGACTATGAGGAAACCTTTTCTCCAGTAGCGATGTCGAAATCCATTCGGATACTTTTAGCCATAGCCGCGTGGTACGACTACGAAATATGGCAAATGGATGTAAAGGCCGCCTTTCTCAATGGAGACATTGACAAGGAGATCTTTATGAAACAGCCCGAAGGCTTTGCGTCCAAAGGAAGCGAGCACAAGGTGTGCAAACTTCAAAGGTCAATTTATGGCCTCAAACAGGCATCCCGAACCTGGAACATACGATTTGATGAGACAGTCAAAGCTTTTGGCTTCATCAAAAACGTATTTGAGCCTTGTGTGTACAAGAAGAATAGTGGGAGTTCGGTACAATTCATAGTTTTATATGTCGACGATATTCTGTTGATCGGGGACGATATCAGAATGTTAACGCAGACAAAAGCGTGGTTATCCGCGCAGTTTTCCATGAAAGATTTAGGGATAGATCGAAGAAGAAGTTGGGACTCTCCCAATCTCAGTATATCAACACGATATTGAAGAGATTCAATATGGAAGAATCCAAGAGAGGATTGCTTCCAATGAGACATGGAATCTCTCTTTCCAAGTCAATGTGCCCTACAACTGACGAAGAAAAGAAGAGAATGTCTCTCATACCTTATGCCTCCGCTATAGGGAGCATAATGTATGCGATGTCGTGTACTAGACCAGACGTAGCACACGCTCTTAGTGTAACGAGCTGCTATCAGTCGAATCCAGGCGAAGAGCACTGGACTGCCGTTAAAGCAATCCTTAAGTACCTGCGAAGGACTAAGGATATGTTTTTGGTCTACGGTGGTAGTGGAGAATTGAAACTTGAAGGATTCACTAATTCAAGTTTCCAGTCTGACGTGGATGATTACAAATCCAATTATGGATACATATTCTGCCTCAATGGCGCAGCAGAGAGTTGGAAAAGTTTCAAGCAGTCCACCACTGCCGACTCAACCACTGAAGCAGAATATATTGCAGCATCGGATGCAGCAAAAGAGAGTGTTTGGATGAGAAACTTCATCCAAGAGTTGGATGTAGTTCCTAGCATTGCAGAGCCTGTAGTAGTCGTCTGTGACAACAACGGGGCGATAGCTCAAGCGAAGGAGCCGAGATCACACCACCAATCTAAACACGTAATGAGGAAATACCATGTGATCAGGGAGATCATTGGTAGAGGAGACATACACGTGGATCGTGTCAACTCAGAAGACAACATAGCTGACCCACTAACGAAGCCACTTTCGCAAAAAGCGTTCGAGGGACATCTTGTAGAGATGGGTCTTAGAAATGTTTGTGAATGGCTTTAGGGCAAGTGGGAGATTGATAGGATAGTGCCCAGCAAGCCAAATAACCTTAGCTTGTATTAGGTCTATTCTGTAATAAAATATCTTTGATTCTTATGAATAATACGCATGTTTATTTATAACTGTATAGAATAAACAATGGCCAAATTCATCTCTCGCGAATACATTTAAGCGATTGGATGAAATCCTTAGATCACATTCGACTATGGGACGATTCACTTCGGTATTGAGTGCAATCATGAAACAGTCTCTAAGGTCGTGATCTTAAAACCCGTTCCAAGTCATAGATTCCGAACGAGACGGGGTATCGAAGGAATCGCCAAGACTTGTATGAATATGCATGATTCACGTGGAGTGAATTTGTAGAGTTTCACGAACAAGACATTTGATGTCAGTGTATATGAGTAGGTGGTTTGATAGGGGATCGAACGCATCGAACGACCCGAACAGAGAAACCCATTGTGGAAGCGCATGACGCATATCGGTGATGGGATGTTTCTCAAGACTTATAATAGTGTACGATTTAGTCCTTAGACTTGAGGTGCTAGGGCGAATTCGGTGGATGGGTATATGTACTTAGATTTAGGTACTGGTCACATAGCCTGACCATAATGTGCCTAAGTTGGGTGCGTATAGTTGTGTACGCGAGTGGTTAGTACCAAGATGGAATCTACCGACTCATCGTAATGGATGAGAGAATTTCCTATACGATTCTTAGATAATAGATCCGAGAAACCCGTGGCCACGGTCGGTGACGGATTTGGAAAGGGGTTTCCAATTTTAGCAGTCACACTGGATTATTATCCCGAATTAGAAAGTATAGTCATTGAGATAATTAGAGGTGCCGATCAATTCACACCCCCTAGGTCTCAATCGGGAAATTAATTAGATAGAAGGACCGTAGATAGAGGTGAGGTTCACAAATATCAATTCACATGAAGTTGGGCTTCATGGGCTTGTGGCTAGACATCGACCATGAGGTGTGGGTACTCCTGAATTAATAAGGGAGATTAATTCTGGAGTGGTCAATTAAAAGTGTTTAATTGATCGGAGCAATTAATTGCTCACAAATTAAATCACGAAGGGTTCGTGGGCCTGCTGCCAATTGATGGTGAACCTAGAGGGTCACACACAATACAGTTGGACAGTGACAGTCATAAAAGGAAATATTTGATTTAAAGGAGTTAAATCAATTAAATGAATTAAAGTGTTAATTCAATTGGAAGAATAATTAATTAGATAGTCTAATTAATTAAATATTAATTAAAGTGTTAATTAATTGAGAGATAATAATTAATTGGATTAATTGGGCTGATTTAATTAATGGTTAATTAAATTAAGTTGCAAGACATTGGCCTTTTAATTAAAAGCCCAGAAGAAGTCTTGCAAGATAAGGTGGGGGGCGATTTTAGCTAGGATAGGAATGAGAGAGTTTGTTTTCTTGTATGACAAGGAGGATCCAAGAAGATATATGTGTATATCTTGTTTCCTTATAAGATAAGGAAAGGATCTTGAAGAGACATCTACAAAGAGAAGGATTCTTCTCTTATAAATAGATATCTCCTCACAACTCTTCATAAGATTATTGAACTCTTGCATACATAACCCTAGCCACCCCTAGCCCTAGCCGCCCCACCACTGCGCCGCCCCCTCTCTCTGTCTTCCATATCTGGATCCAAGTTCTGAAACTGGATCTGCTTCTTCCTCCATTGACAGCCTTCTATATCTAGTTCGTAGCCTATGAATAGAAGGTGCCACTACAATCCAATTGGTGTGGATACACTCTGGAGGTGAGACAATTGGATCACTTGTTGTGAATCAGCAATAAAGCCGGAGTTTGCCACCACCTTGCCTGCAGTGAGGTGAAATCGCAAATATCCTCTTTTTATCTATTGTAGATTGTTTGATTCAACCTTTTCGCATACATAAGGTGGAAAATATATCTTGGGTCTGCTGGGGTGCCTCGGAAAAATTTTAAATTCCGCACTTTCGTTGTTTTGACAACCGGGGCATTCCCAACATAGCGTAGAAAGCTTGGCATCCTTCTGGGGGCTTGTTGACCCGTTGAGAAGAGGTCGGGATAACCAACGAGTAGCCTTCGGGGAGAAATTTACCTATTTCTGCCTCGAGTTCTGCCTTGCTCTCGATCGGATCATAAGCACAGGAAATCTCGTCGACCCGCTTCTCAGTTTTCTGAAGCCGCCCCGTGGTGTTAGACTTCTTCGAGATAGTACTCAGGTCGAGGATTCTCACGGAAACGTTATTTCCGATCGTGTATCTCATTATCTCGTGCTCTCCCAGCACTTCAGCCGAACTTTACTCGGTACCAGAATCTACATTTTGTTCCCCCTCTCCTTCGCGCTCGGCATCGGGCTCCGCGTTTTGTTCTCTGTCCCCTTCGGGTTCAGTATTTTGTCTCGCAGAAGTTTCCTCGCCCTTATCCGACTCTAAGACCTTTGTAGCCTGGTTGACAACTTTATTTACTTCGTTCGGGGAATCTCTCGTCGGCTCGTACATATTTATTAGATTGCTCATGGATCCGAGATCGGACTCCGATCTAGGATGGACTATCATTTTGTTCTCTGTGTTCTCTGCGTTGGACATTCTGAAGAGGATTTTTACACTGGTCGGTGAATAAGAAAAGTTTTTGTCGATGTGAGTACTTCGATCTGTAGTAATTTATGAAGTGGTGCTCGTCTTGTCTGGTCAACGCATATATATAAAGGTTAAAAGAGTAAATTGCATAACAAACCCCGAGTAACCGCGACAGTTAGGCTTCCACTCCGTAAATTCAAAAGTTATCTTTCTGTTAATGACATTTCCGGTCCTCAAAGTTTCGAAAGGTGATCTTCTAAGCTCGATAGGCGGCATATTAGCATCATCATCTTCATGCACTCTTTTTCCCTCGCTCGGTTTTTCCGAGTAAGGTTTTTAATGAGGTATATCCAACAGAAGATCGTTTAACACTTGATCTCTATTATATATTTCTCCGAACTTCAAATATTGTAATGTCATCGAAGTAAAATATTCAGATCGGGAACTTCGCCTTTCTATTGTTTGAAGCATCTCACCTTTACAGGGCTCCTCCAGAGAAAATGTGCGCTCTTTTTCCCTAGCTCGGATTTTGTCCCACTGGGTTTTTCCGAGTAAGGTTTTTAAAGAGGCATATTCAAATTCTATCTTGATGTTGTATTTACTTCTCCGAGCTTCACCTCCATTTACGCTCAAGAAGTGGGGGAGTATTGATGAGGGATATTTCGTATACGCCATTTTAGGAAATACCTCAGCTCGAGATCGATCTCTACCCCGACCAGGAAGGCTATTTTCCGACCTACAGGACCCAGTTTCCGATCAAGCCAGATTATTAGCATGAGATTCTATCATTCGATCCACTTATCTCCTCGGAATCACTGTGGGACCGACCCACTGGCCTGGACAGCTGGCCGAGACATAATCCCCTGCGGAGGGTCTAGCTAGCTCATCACTGTTCCTATATATATCCGGCGCATTTATGACATCAACAATGGCACGTTTCCCAAGGAATACTCCAGCTCGGACATAGAGCTCGGAATAGGTTTAGTTTGCTTTTGTTTCTGTCTAGCTAGTTGTACGGCATCCTGTAACGCTCGGATAGACCTACTTTGTAATTTGTAATCGGATCGGAATATCAATACACATCATTTATACACTCGATTTTAATTATTGTTTTGCTCGACTTTCCTAATTTATCCACATACGAGAAAGAGCATAATCATAATTAGTCTTGGGCCCATCTAAATCTCCAAGATTAATTGGCCCACTAATTAAAAATCCATTTATCCTAATTGTTGGATGAAGATGAAGACTTTGAAGTGAAGGGAGGTTTTGATGATTTCCAAAAGTCATCAGCTAAGTGGAAGCTTAGTACAAACCTTAGAAGACATTTGACCAAGGAAGAAGTATTTCAGACTAGTCAAATATGGTCCAGAAGACTACTGATCTGTTGCTGAAGAAAGGAATCAGACTGGTGGACTATCAGCCGACTCAAATCAGATTAGTTCAAGTTTGGGATCAGCCAAGTATACATCAGACGAGTGATTTCGATCAGCAGAGTGGAAGTAGATCAGAAGATCAGTGCAACGGTAATAAATGCACTTGGTGTAATAAATGCTGAAGAGGAAGGGTATTTATGACAAATGATTGAAGAAAAACCTCGTATCAGATTGGTGCATTAAATGCGATCTGACAGCAAGTACAGCAGAGTGTACAGTGTTCAGTCGCAGGTAGCCGTTTCTGCAGAAAGGACCAGTACTCGAGGATTTGGACACCTGTCGATCTCTCAACGGGCAGATTTTCAAATCTCAAGTATAAATAGTTCAGTTCGTGAGTTGAAGAAGAATATACAACACACTTTGAGAGCAAAAATCTGAAGCAGAATTCTTCTAAGTCTCAAACTCAAGAACAGAGCACTCATCAGCCGAGTCATTTGTTGACGAAGCATAATAGAGAGAAAACAGAAAAGACTTATAAATCTGAGTGATTTTGTTAGAATAGTGTTGTGAGAAGTAGATATCCATCTTAGTGAGTGATATTACTTCAGAGAATAGGAGTTTCTTTGTGATTTCCTATTACGCACTTGTGGCCGTTTCATTTGTTGATAGGCGCAAGCATTGTATACTGTAATCTGTGTGATTTAGTATAACCCAAGATCTAAGTGACTTGGAAGAGTGGACTAAAGGATTTCTATCCATATAACCACTATAAAAATCCTTTGTGTTTTTACTTGCATAATTTTCTGCATATTTGAAACAGCATACTTAAAACACTTAAAGGTTAACTGTTGGAAAAGTTTTAAAAGGAGTTTGTTAAAACTGGGGATAAAACTATTTCAATGTTAAAGAAAACTACTTGTGAAAAACACTTGATAAATCCGCTGCAAGTTAGTCATTTTTGAAACTCTAATTTTGATCAAATCAGCTAAGTAAAATCAGAAGAGTGGTCAACTCTGCTGTTCAAAGCTTTGTGCGAGATCAGCTTAGTCTGCTTACGATTCTTGATCAGCTTAGTTTGCTGACAGAAAAGTTAGAAGTTTTTAAAAGGTAAATTTTTAAAGAGGTCTATTCACCCCCCCCCCCCCTCCCCCTCTAGACCTCATCTGACCACTTGGGACCAACACTAATTAATTAAATTGGGCTCCTAGCCCAATTAATTAATTCCCATTAATCTTTATTTAATTAAATTAAACTCCAAGTTTAATTAATTAAATCTTCTCTCTCCTCAATTAATTAAATCTAATTTAAATAATTATTCCTATCAAATTAAAAACCTATTTAATTTGACATTTTGATCCAAAACAATTGGATCGGATTCTCGCGCCCAAATGGATCGACCCAGTCGAGTCCAACTTTCTTCATTTCTTGTTTCCGCTCGATGTGTTTGTGTATGTCCCCGTAGGTTCACCACATAATTGGCCGCGGGTTATAACTAAATGTGCATTTAATTATTCGAGTAAACTTATACTCTAAATCAATCGAACACTCTGTCGATTGAACATTCCAAAATTAGCACCCCTGCTAATTTGGGAATTCTCCCACACTCCACAGTCGATGTCTGGCCACAAGCCCATGGAGCCCAATCACTGTTGAATTAATTCAGTGAATCTTTAACCTTTACAATTACCATGTACGACTTAATCCTTCCATTAGTTGGTCTCCCAGTCAAGACTAAGGTTATGGACTTTCATCGGTTTCCTTACTTGTCTCGACTTTATGTATTCTGGTCTCGAAACTATTCCCTTTGACTTAAACTTTATGAGCTACTTTCATAAAACCGTCAGATACCTTGGCCAAGGATTTATCGGAATACGTTTCTCACAGATATTCATAGGAGAAGCTCCCAACCTATCAAGTCGGGTCAACGGATCATCTATTGATGATATGAACCTGCATACACGTTCCTCTATACCCTACATGAACCCACAGAGACCTTCTGGTAGACTCCAGTCAGTCGGGACTCATATCAAAGCATAGACGTTCGTGCACCAGATAAACCCTATCACCTCAAGTAATAAGGATCGTTCCTCGTACACTATTGTAAATAGGAATAACTTCATCCCCGATATGCGACTACCGCTTCCATGGTGAGTTATTTCCTAGGTGGGGTATTCAGTGCGCTTGCCATCCCAGCAAGCCACCCACTTTAGTCACGCTCGTGTACCCCAGCGTCCTCCATTTCATCGGAGTATACGCACTCGTGAGGGTCTTACCGAATCCATTGATGTCCCATCTCAAATGGATTCTACGACCCTTGAATTAGTTTTAGATCACGGCCTTGGAGATCAGTCCACGGGTTGTCCCATAGCCCTGTGATCTGACTTCCATCCTTATGTTAGATAATTATTCATAAGATGAAGGTGACCATATAAATAAATGCATTTATTAATCCATTTGAATGGTCCTTTTAATTTAAATGCAGCCAAAACAGTTGACTTGCATGACACTATTCTATCAGAGATATGTCTTTGGAGGAACATACTTTAAGGAGGGACAATGCTCAATTAAAAGAGGAGGTAATGGGGTTAAAGCGATTAATTTCTATTCCTAAAAAAAAAAAAAAACTACATTGAGAAATCACACTTTTACTCGTTTTGCATGTGATGGATTTAATCGAGTATTTGATGGAGAAAGAAAATTTGTCAGTTGTCGTAAAATTTAACGGAAAAGGATCATGCATATGAATGTAAAGTCAACAATAAATATAAGCTTCAAAACAATCACTAATGGTCCTTCATGCTTAGCATAATGTTGATTTTCAAAATCAAAGTAGTTTTGGTACTTAATAGGAGTGTTCCATAGTTCGAGAGCAGGACTCATTCAATTCTTCTATCCCTTGAAATCATTTGACATTTTTGCTCCTCCATTCCAATCAAAGGTACTCTATATCAGTATGAATTATTCCGAAATCGTCCCCCTTTTTTTTCTCTTATACTTCTTTAATTTCTCCATTGCTACAAAAACACCAATATTCACAAAAAACCAATAATTTTTTACCAAAAAAAATTAAAATTATATGGCATCTTAAAATAAGAAAAAGGCGACTCAATAATATTAATTAATTCATTTATTGAGAAATAAAACGTAGTGATTATAATTAGATTGTTTTATTGTCCCTTTTTTCCCTTGCCCGAGACAAGCACATGCGAAAAATGTGCCATTTAATGGCGTGCGTGGCACATGATGGATTTCGTCGAGTATTTGATAGAAAAAGAAAATGCGTCAGGTGTCATTTAATTTGATAGAAAACGATCATGCATATGAATTTGAAGTCAACAATAAATATAAGCTTAAAAACAACCACTAATGGTCCTTCGTTAATAGCATAATGTTGATAATCGAAATCAAAGTAGTTTTGGTAAATAATAGGAGAGTTCCATCGTTCTAGAGCTGAAATCATCCAATTCTTATTTTCGTTGAAATCTTTTATACATTTTGCTCCTCCATTCCAATCAAAGGTACTCTTTAACAGGATGAATTATTCCGAAATTGTCCCTCTTTTTTTCTCTTATACTTCTTTAATTTTTCCATTGCTACAAAAATACCAATTTTCACAAAAAATCAATAATTGTTTACCAAAAAAAATTAAAATTATATGGCATCTTAAAATAAGAAAAAAGTGATTCAATAAAACGGAGTGATTATAATTAGATTGTTTTATTGTCCCTTTTTTCCCTTGCCCGAGACATGCACGTGCGAAAAATGTGCCATTTAATGGCGTGTATGGCACGTGATGGATTTCGTCGAGTATTTGACAGAAAAAGAAAATGCGTCAGGTGTCGTTTAATTTGACAAAAAAAGGTCATGCATATGAATTTGAAGTCAACAATAAATATAAGCTTCAAAACAATCACTAATGGTCCTTCATGCTTAGCATAATTTTGATTTTCAAAATCAAAGTAGTTTTCGTACTTAATAGGAGTGTTCCATAGTTCGAGAGCAGGACTCATTCAATTCTTCTATCCCTTGAAATCATTTGACATTTTTGCTCCTCCATTCCAATCAAAGGTACTCTTTAACAATATGAATTATTCCGAAATTATCCCCCATTTTTTTTTTCTCTTATACTTCTTTAATTTCTCCATTGCTACAAAAATACCAATTTTCAAAAAAAACCAATAATTGTTTACCAAAAAAAATTAAAATTATATGGCATCTTAAAATAAGAAAAAGGCGATCCAATAATATTAATTTATTCGTTTATTGAGAAATAAAACAAAGTGATTATAATTAGATTATTTTACTGTCCCTTTTTTCCCTTGCCCGAGACAAGCACGTGCAAAAAATGTGCCATTTGACAGAAAAAGAAAATGCGTCAGGTGTCGTTTAATTTGACAGAAAACGATCATGCATATGAATTTGAAGTCAACAATAAATATGAGCTTAAAAACAATCACTAATGGTCCTTCGTTAATAGCATAATGTTGATATTCGAAATCAAAGTAGTTTTGGTAAATAATAGGAGAGTTCCATCGTTCTAGAGCTGAAATCATCCAATTCTTATTTCCGTTGAAATCTTTTTGATTTAACCTGATTTCGTCTTAGGTTTAATCTCAGTAAATTATTAAAAGAACAACGTTATATATTAGGGGTTTGGTTAAAGTACCCAGGATGGTGCAATTCAAGAACAAATATAAAGTTGTAAAATCAAGTCAGAACAAGTATAATGGAGGCGAAATAAGTGTAGTATTATTGATAGGTTAAATTCTGGATCCTCAATACAATGTAAGATTCGCTATTTATAATATTCCTCCTGTCCTAACTGAACTAGGAGTCCTATTTAGCCTAGGAAACCTGCATGGCCTAGGAGTATCGCATGGCCCATTGGGTCCCCTGAAACGGATAGTAGGTCGATCAGATATGTATTTGGCTGGTCGAGCCGATCCCTCAGCTTAAACAGGTCGGGTCGATCTTGAATCTCCTCGGATATTCCTAGCTGGTTCTATGTGCAAAATAGCCCTCATCAGTACTCCCTCACTTCTCGAGCGTAATCGTAGCTGGAGCTCGTAGAAGTAGAAGTAGTTGTTACCTTGATCTTTTCATCGTTCACGAAATATGCCTCGTTAAAAACCTAGTTCGGAAAAACCCTCATCGGGATAAAAACCGAACGAGAAAAAAAGAGTGCATATCCGTTTGAACCTTCTACGTACAGACATGTATCTTGGTTAACGTGTGTCAGACAACGGCTGGGTCTTTTCATGATTTTGATTGGCGGGAACATGAAGAGACGCGAAGGGCTGAATCCGTCTTTTCACCGCCCATATATATATAATCGAAATTTGCGGGATATTTTACTTTTACCCCAGATATTTAATCCTTCCAGCAGTAAAAGCTTAAGTCGACAATCTTATCATTTTCTTATTTTCTCGAGCGCATTATTTCAAAAGGCTATGGCTTCGACCTCGCAAAATCCCCATCCCTCAACTAGGAACGTAGAAGAACAGGTACCACCTAATATCTCTAATCCTGATATTCCTTCATCTGATGAGGAAGGAGCAGACAATTCTCAAGTGGAGGAGATCAGAGATTATACTGAAAAAGAAGTTGATAGTTTGGTGGTGGAGATTATTCCAGAGGAAGAGATGGTGTCGAGGGCATCCAAGAAATTCAAAACGTCTCAACCTCAAATTTCTGCCCCTGTGGAATTCTTTCCTCCTCGATGGAAAGAAGAGGATCTACCTTTTTTGAAAAAGGAATATGGCCGCTATTTCCCGTCGGATTTTGAGATCATTATTCCTTCTTCCGAGGAGAGAGTCAACACTCCTCCCGCCAACTGTCGAGCTTTCTATACGTCCCACTTTGAGCATGGGCTCCGTTTTCCCCTCTATTCGATTCTTCGTCAATTCCTGGAGACCTTCATTGTCTCATTGACCCAACTTGTCCCGAATGCCATAGCTTTTATTATGGCATTCTCTGTTTTGATGGTCGCGCGAGGTCTGCAGCCCTCATTCCGTAATTTTCTTCACTTTTTCCGACTCTCCGTATCGACCTCCTCCAACAGAGGTTATTATTATGTTAGCCAAAGACCTGGCTACGCAGTTCTTGAAAACGCCATTTCGAGCAACAACACGGAATGGAAATCAAATTTCTTTTTTGTTAAGGCTCCGACCGTGCATATCCTCGAGAACAGTGAAACCGAGGAGTTTACTCATGACTGGGGATACAACGATGCTTGGGTATACGGTGGTCGAAAGTTGA
The DNA here is from genome assembly GCA_034814905.1 of Penstemon davidsonii. Taxonomy (NCBI): domain Eukaryota; kingdom Viridiplantae; phylum Streptophyta; class Magnoliopsida; order Lamiales; family Plantaginaceae; genus Penstemon; species Penstemon davidsonii. Next base: position 48,739 of record JAYDYQ010002638.1, on the reverse strand, counting down.
TTGGTGAGATGTCCCCAGACGACCAATTTTCAACTACCTTGATCGAGGAGATGAGATCAAATAAATATCAATCAGCTTATTTGATCGGAGAGATTTTCCTTCGAAAGGCTGGATTGAGTTCTTTGGATTTCCCTATCCCCTCGGACGATCGACCTTTATGTAAGATTTTTTGCTAGTAATAAATTTATAAAAAGATATATAATCCAGTTGCTCATTAATGTTTATCGACTTCATGCTGTAGCTTCCATGGTCGAAAACTGCCGCTTTTCTGTGGTCGGGAAATCAGTCATTTCAAACTCGAAAAAATCCTGGGGTAAAATCCCCATAGAGCAAAAAGAATCTAGGAAGAGGAGAAGAAATCAATTCCAGGATCTAGAAGACATTGAGGAGGAGGAGTCCGAGAACGCAGATCCTATCCGAGTAGCTCCTCCTTTCTCTGGTCTAACTTCTTCAGACATACCGGCTTCAAGCTCTCGTCCAGGCCGCGGTTATCCTCCCAAAACTTTTAGGGAGAAATATGGTATTCTGGGTAGTAAATATTGGCCCGAACGTAATCCTACTGGCCCTGAAGTCAAAAGAAGAACTCAATATTTTGACAAAGGAGGAGAGTATTTCACTCACGTTGGAGATACTAGCCATCAAGCTTCTTTGGTAGATATGATTGAGAGTCATCTTCAAGGAAAACGGGCGGCAGGTTATTCCGAGAAGGATACATTGGCGTCTGACGATAAGGAGAACGTGGTCGATAAATCCATTCGAGTTCTCCTATCCTCGACCTTCGTCCGAGACGTGGAGAGGACTGTTAGGAAGAAACCCCTCGAACAGCTAGCGAGGGCAGCTCACGCTCATGAAGTGGTAATATTATTTTACTCCCTCTATTCTTTTAATAGTCCTCAATATTCTTCTTGGTTTTTATTTAGACAAATTTTCCTTGCCACAGGCAGGTAATGCCTTGGTGTCCGCGCTATATGATATGGCATTGCATAGAGATCAATGCAAATATGTTGAGGAAGGCAACAACATTTTAATCGCCAGGGTTAAGGAGCTCGAAGATCAACTTGCTCAAGTCGGTAATTCTCGAGCTTCCACTGAGACTCAACCCGTTCCTCTTACCAATGAGAACTTGGAAACTGACAATCCGCACATTATTGGTATGATGACGGATGCTAGTCAATATCAGGCCCAGGTCGACCAGTTAACTCGAGAAATGGATGAGCAGCGAGTTTCGCACGCCACAGTGGTTAGCAAACTGGAGTCGGAGATTGCTTCGCTTCGATCTCAACTCGTGGCAAAAGAGGATGGTTCTTCGGATCTAGGCAAGATCATCGATGATCACCGATCGTCCGACGTCGAACCCATCGTCCGAGAGTTTCTCGATTCCCCTGTGCATACTGCCATAATTCACCAGAAGATTGGAAGTTTGCTCTTGAGCTCGTTCTATAAAGGCGTCGATCAATTGATCGAGTCTGGTCGGATCCCTGATAGGCGCGATGAATATCGCCAGATTATGGCTATTGAAAAAGATCGAAGACTTCAAGACTATCCAGCTGATTGCTTGCCTTCCGTCGAGTATAGTAATCATCCTCTGGCTCACTTAGTCGATGATTACGGAACTCCATTTTCCATGCCAGCCCCTGATTTGGAGCTAACAAAGGATATCCTGGAGGATCAAGCAAGCGAAGAGGGAGACGACGATGATGAAGAGAATATTGAAGGAGATCAAGTCGACGAAAGGAATGAAGAAGAAAAGGAAGGCTCGCCCCCGAAGGAAACTAACTCCCCCACTTAGGATGTTTTTATTATTTTCTTTCATTTTGTTGTAAGTTTAGATCTTTTAAATCTCGTAGAACCTGTAAAATTCCTTTTATGATATATATATGATTTTAACTCAGATATACTTCGTCGTTTTGATGATCATAGTACGTATTTGATGACCCGCTTTTGCCTTATATTTGAATTTTTACTGTGCGCGCCAAGGTCCGAGGACATAATTGTCATTTCCTTAGCTATATATAAAGGTAAATCTTTTGGGGTTTTACCGTGCATCCCCACTTGTAATATAAAATTTTCTTGCTGTTGATCGGAGCTGATAGTTCGATAATTCATAAGCATTTCTGATTTTCTGACCATGAGTTCCAATCTGTTTCCTGGAGCTGTCAAACGATCTCAGCGGGGTCCATCCCGATGAGATATTCCGAGGAAAAAAGCTCGAACAGAAAATTCTCATCAATCATCTTCCCAAGGTGGATCTTCTTCTCGAGACGCCATGCCTCGATCTGATATATGATTTTTACTTTGACCGACTCATAAACGCATTTATTTCCATTCCTGTATTTAAGGCTTGTAGTTATGACTTTGTAACGTAATTCCCGATGTGGCCTCATCGCCGTTGATTGGATGCGAGTTGCACCGTAAGATTTTAACTCATCCTGTTTATAAAAGGAATCTTTTATCTTTCAGTTACCATTAGAAGTAAAAAACTTGAAACAAATGTACTCCTTCTTTGTCCAAAATGGCGGTCGTCCGCCTAATTCGAGAATCAAACAGAACACTTATTACGTCGACTTGGTATGGGCGGAATTGGAAAGTGGAGATTTCTCAAAAACCATGAAGTCTCCGACCCCTAATAAGGGGGATAGATTGGAATGCCGACCATAAATCGACCAACCTATATAAATAGGTAAAGGTCGGTGTTGTGGGGTTCCGATCTATTAGTTACGTGGTTGGTGGAAAGCTGGTCAGTTCATTAAAACGAGAAGGTATGATCCAGAAATGCTGACCACCATCGACCGTCGTAACATTATGGTCTCTCAAAGCTCTCTCTGATTCCAAAGCTTTGAGATCGTAATCCATGATTTTTAGAAGAGATTGTACTCATCGACTGGTTTCAGCTGGCGGAAAGAATTTCCGAGAAAATAGATAGATGAAACTGAAGTCCCCTTGCTAGTTCCTTTTCTTTATCGTGTAGTAGATTTAGGGGAACTTTTGTACTCTTCCGATGTATATTGTTATTTTGGATTAATCAGAATTTTTTGCGATTTACTAGCTAATTTTTCCATTGTAGATCGGTAGTTGTTTATACGATGAGCTATTACCAACCCAATCGGTGTTGCTCTTATACTTTTTGTTTTACTTCACTTTGCAACTCTTCCGCTCCTGTAGATCGTTTGTTAGGGGATCGATGAGTTTATACCGACCCAATCGGTTTTACTCAAAGATTTATACTTAGGTTTTCTACCAATTTTGGTTTTAACCCTTGTAGATCATTTGTAAGGAGATCAATGAGTTTATACCGACCCAATCGGTTTTACTCAAAGATTTATACTTAGGTTTTCTACCAATTTTGGTTTTAACCTTTGTAGATCATTCGTAAGGAGATCGATGAGTTTATACCGACCCAATCGGTTTTACTCAAAGATTTATACTTAGGTTTTTTACCAACTTTGGTTTTAACCTTTGTAGATTCTTCATAAGGAGATCAACGAGTTTATACAGACCAAATCGGTTTTACTCAAAGATTTATTTTAACTTAGGTTTTTTACCAACTTTGGTTTTAACCTTTTGTAGATTCTTCATAAGGAGATCGACGAGTTTATACCGACCAAATCGGTTTTACTCGAAGATTTATTTTAACTTAGGTTTTTTACCAACTTTGGTTTTAACCTTTGTAGATCGTTTGTTGACAATTATCTTTCGAGCGTAGTATATGGAGAAATAAGCAAAGGCTTTTTATTATATTTGATGCTTGAAAGGAAGATAACAAAATATACTAAAAATAGAAAAACTAATTTCTTGCTAATTTCTATCTAATTTCTAAACTCTCCTGTCTCGAAATTAACGACCATAATATCTTCTGAGATTCACTGCATTCCATGTTCGAGGAAGTGGTGTTCCATCCATATGAGCTATTTTATATGATCCCTTTTTGCGGACCGAAATCACCATATAGGGACCTTCCCAATTTTGCTGTAACTTTCCCACATGTTTGGATACCTCAACTTTTTTAAGTACCAAATCACCTTCTTTGAACGATCGTATCCTTACCCTTTGATTGTAGGCTTTTTCCATGCTGGATTTAGCCGCTTCCAAACGCAGACTGGCTTTTTCCCTCAAGGTCTCACTTAAATCGATATCGTCTTTTCTTAATTGATCGTTTGATTTTTCCTCGTACAGCTCAATTCTAGGGCTGGGGACTAGTGCTTCAACTGGGATAACTGCCTCCGACCCATAGACCAAGCTAAACGGCGTTTTAGCCGTTGATGCCTTTACTGTGGTTCTATTGGCCCAAATGACGCATGGAAGCTCATCTAACCATTTACCCTTTGCGTCGTCTAGTCTTTTCTCGAGGGATTTAATAATCTCACGATTGGCCACTTCAGTCTGTCCATTAGCTCGAGGATGACCAACGGACGTAAAGTTCTGCTGTATCCCAAACTTTGAGCACCATTCTTGAACTTGTTTTCCAGCAAATTGGGTTCCGTTGTCGAAAATTAGAATCCTCGGGATTCCGAAACGACAGACTATATTTTTCCAAAGAAAATTTATAACCTGAAATTGTGTTATTCGAGCTAGGGCTATACATTCAATCCATTTGCTAAAATACTCGACAGCGACCAAGACATAGCTCATTTTTGATCTGGCGATAGGGAATGGCCCTACTATATCAATACCCCATTGATCGAAAGGCCAGCAGATCGGGATCGAGTGCATAGTCTCTGCTGGTTGATGTATCATATTTGAATGCACTTGGCAATAATGACAATGTTTGACGTAATCCTGTGCATCTGCGTACATCGTCGGCCAATAATACCCAGTTCTTAAACACTTGAGTGTGAGTGTACGAGCTCCACTATGATTTCCAGCTTCTCCTTCATGGATACTATGGAGGGTGCTTTGGACCTGGTACTCGGGAATGCATTTTAATAGGATTCCAGAAACAGATCGTCTATAGAGTTTTTCTTCTACCATGGCATACTTTGGTGCTCGATACCTTATTCTCCTAGCTTCATTCTTACAGCCAGGGAGTGCCCCATCTTTCAGATAAACGATTAGCGGGGTCATCCAACTGTCCGCTGCTAGGTCGATATCCATCACTTCGGTAACAGGGATAGTATCGAGATCGATGGAATGTGTTTTGGAGATTAGCCAGGTGATTACTCTTTTTGACTTACCATCCCTTGTTCCTGTGAATCTAGATAGTTGATCAGCCCATCGATTCTCTTCACGTGGAATATTTTGAATGTCAAACTTTTCAAACTTTCCAGTTAACTCCTTTACCTTTGCCAGATATTTTATCATATTGTATTCTTTGGCCTCATACATTCCGTTGATCTGCCTCTGAAGTAGTTCAGAATCTGTCAAGACATTCAAGACTTTTATATTGGCTTGTATAGCCATTTCCAATCCAGCGATCAGAGCTTCATATTCTGCTTCATTATTGGTTACCACGAAGTCTAAAGTGATGGCATAATTCATATCCTCGCCGTTTGGCCCTTGGAAATTAATTCCTGCACCTCCCCCATCTCTGCTTGATGCGCCATCGACATGCATAAGCCATGGTAGGTCATTGACGATCATAATACTGTTATCGTTTGTCGATGTTGCTTCGGAGCTTGTCTCCGACAGACTTGGAGTTTCAAGGAGGAAATCAGCAAGTATCTGAGCTTTGATTGCAATTCATGGTCGATATTCGATCTCGTAATGTCCTAATTCTACAGCCCATTTGATTAACCTTCCCGAGGCTTCTGGCTTTGATAAGACTTGCCTCAAAGGTTGATTGGTAAGTACGATGATCTTGTATGTTTGAAAGTATGGCCGCAACCTACGCGCTGACGTCACTAAAGCCAGAGCGAATTTTTCAATTGTTAAATAATTCTTTTCCGCTCCTTGCAATAATTTACTCAAATAATAAACCGGCTTGTGTTCCGAGCTCTCAATTTTTACCATAACCGAGCTCACTGCAGCCTCGGAAATAGCAATGTATATGTATAGAGGTTGTCCTTCCGTGGGTTTGGCGAGTAGGGGGGCGAGGTCAAATATTCTTTCAGCTGCTCGAATGCCTGATCACAAGCCTCGGTCCATTCAAAGGTCTTAGCTTTTCTCAAAGTTTGAAAAAATGGTAGACTTTTATCCGCGGACCTGGATATGAATCTATTAAGGGCAACAATATTTCCGACCAGACTTTGCACTTGAGTAATATTTCTAGGAGGCTTCATTTCAGTAATAGCACATATCTTCTCCGGATTTGCTTCGATGCCTCTCTCATGGACCAGATAAACTAAGAATTTTCCAGACCTTACCCCAAAGGTACATTTTAAGGGGTTGAGCTTCATTCCATACTTCCTCAAGATTTTGAAGCAACGATCAAGGTGTTTGATGTGGTCTTCTTCACTCATGCTTTTTACTAGCATGTCATCGACATACACTTCCATTATTTCTCCGATCAACTCTTTAAACATCAAGTTGACCAACCGTTGATAGGTAGCTCCAGCATTTCTTAATCCGAACGGCATTACTATGAAACAATATACGCCCTGTTCGGTAATGAATGCAGTTTTTTCTTGATGTCTTTCATCCATGAAAATCTGATAGAAACCTTGGAATGCATCCATCATACTAAAAATTGCAAAACCTGCTGTCGAGTCCACCAATAGGTCGATCCTTGGGAGAGGGTAAGGATCTCTTGGACATAATTTATTTAAATCTATGAAATCGTTACACATTCTCCACTTGTTATCCTTCTTGTCACCCTTCGAGACAAGTACGACATTACACAACCACTCAGTAAAGTGTATTTCTCTAATCTGCTTAGATAATAAAAGCCTTTCGACCTCTGCTTTTATAATTTTGTCCTTCACAGGGCCGTGGTTTCTTTTTTTCTGTCTGATCGGTTTCGCGCTCGGATCTATCTTTAAAGAGTGGGTTATTATTCTTGGGTCGATCCCGACTATGTCCTCCGGGCTCCCGGCGAAAACATCCACATTTTATCTTAAGAAATTTATTAACATGATTTCTCCCTGTGGGGACAGTTCAGTTCCGATCCTGGTGATTTTGGTTGGATCATTCTCGATAAGTTTGACCTCTTTATGCTCTGGCGCACGTAGGGTCAGATCTATGGGCTCTTTCCCTTTCTTATCGATCTTTTCTGTACTAGGCAATTCAGGCTATGGAGATCTCTCCGTCGAAGAGCCTACTGTTTTTCTTTTCGATGGTGTCAGCGGATCAACGTTCCTTTTTAAAGATAGTGACGTATTATAACAATCCCATGCCATACAGTGATCGTTAACTAATTCGCCGACCCCCGAGATCGTAGGGAATTTTATCTTTTGGTGATAGGTCGAAACAACTGCTCGGAATTGGTTCAAAGCCGGTCTTCCTAAGATGGCGTTATAGGCAAAAGGTGTTTCTACCACTAAGAATTTTATCATTTTAACTACTCGATGATGAGGGGTATTTCGCATACGCCACATTAGGAAATACCTTATTCTCGAGGTCAGCCTCGATCCCGACCAGAATGGTATTCTCCGACCTGAAGAACATGGTTTTCCGATCAAGCTAGATTGGTAACTCCAGATCAAGTACTCCGACCTTCTTCCCGATCTACTCGTCTCCTCGGAATTACTGTGGGACCGACCTACAGCTTTACACAGCTGGCCGAGAGCTATTCTCCTACGGATGGTCTAGCTAGCTCATTACTGTTCCTATAAATACGCGGCGCATTTATGACATCAGGGACGGCACGACTTCCAAGATATTCCTTCTGCTCGGACCTATCGTTCGGATTAGGAATTAACTTGTATTCTCATTGTATTTAGTCTTTCTAGTAATACGGCATCCCGTAATGCTCGGGTAGACCCGCTTTGTAATTTGTATTCGAACACTGATATCAATATACAGTTTTCACACGCTCGATTCATATATTGTTATACTCTACTTTCCTTATCAACTCGAACGAAAAATGGTATAATAAATTTGCGCCCACCGTGGGGCCTACTCGGGTGTTAGATCGAAATATGTCTACTACTAGGAGGTACACGTACAATCGAGGTGAGCCTTCACAAGCTGTTGGAGCGCAGCGCTCCGTAAATAATGAACCAAGTAACCAATCCCGAGCGGCCCACCAATCTGAGGTGCCGCCGCTCGACCCGCCGAATGATATGCCTATTCATACGACAATGGCTGATTTACGTTCCATTATCGGAACCATGTGTAGAGAATTCTTGAACACGGAGAGAGCAGATCATGAAACTCTGCCAGGTCAGCAGCCCCCGGTCGATCAGCCTACTGCTCGGGGTCCGATTTCCAACAGGCCAAGGGAAGGAAGTGTTCGTCGATCTGCTCTGGGCGAACCATCTGATGTAAGACCCAACCCTCCGCGAGCTAGAACTGTTGTCCGATCAGGGCAACCTTCAAGGAACGTGCAAAATTTAGAGGATTCGGTGGTCGGGGAAAGTCAACCCAAAGCTGTGGAGAGATCTAGAAAACCAGCCTACAGGAAGGTGACCGAGGCTGACATGGAAAAGATTGTTCAAGAAAGAGTCTCAAAAGAGTTAGAGAAGGAGAAGTTAATAAAAGAAACCCCACCCGCGGACGTCAGGGCTCGAGGAGTTGAGGCCAAAGAGCATGGGGCCGTTTTCCTTGAAGCGCGAAATAGGGAACTGAGCACGAACATTATGCGATGTTCGCCTTTCTGTCAAGAAATTAGAGAAGCTCGAGGAACAGAGACGGTCCCGACCAGGTTGCCAAGATATAGTGGAACCTCTGACCCCGGGGAGCATATAAACAGTTTCATAAATGTGTTGAATTTGTATGGACATTCGGAGGATTTTTGTTGCAAAATCATGGTCACAACGTTCGAGGGAATTGCTTTGGATTGGTTCGGAAAACTACCTCCGAACTCGATCTTCTCTTTCGATGAGTTGTGCGATAAATTGAAACATCAGTTTGCTAGCCAAAGGAAACAAAGGCTACCTGATAATCATTTGGGAACGGTGAAGCAACTGGAAGGAGAAACACTGAGGCAATGGCTAGCTCGATTTAGTATTGAACTTCTGAAAGTTGATACCCCACAGATTGAATTTCTGTCATCATTGATGTTCGAACTGACCCGTAATAGCCAGTTCGGGAATGCTCTCTGCCGAAAGCAACCAAAGTCTTTCGAGCGAATTATGGAAATAGCTGAGAAATACATGATCCAGGAGGAAATGAATAAGTTAAAGAATGCACAGAACCCTAGGCCCCCGATCGTGAAGAAACCTGATCGGGCCCCTATCCCGAAGCCAAGCGACTACGGAGGGTCAAACGCGCAGCAAAGAGGCTCGGTTTGGCAGAGACTTAAGGTCTATAAACCTCAGGCTCCGACCCACAGATCTAATGTCTACGGTCGACCTGCGTCTCCAGATAGGGCTCCGAGGACGGAACATGAAAAGAACAACTTTACCAGACTGGATACCTCAAGGGACGAGATTCTAACAGTCCTCGAGGAGAGAAATTTGGTCAGTGGAGCTCGGCGTATCACTCAACCTAGGCCAGGGACTATGAATCACGATAAGTATTGCAGATACCACAGAGCTCGGGGGCATAGCACCGAGGATTGTTTTCAATTAAAGCAGGAAATCGAAAAACTGATTGCTCAAGGAAAGTTGAAGGAATACGTCAGAAAGGAGAACCATAACAGCCGTTATCGATCCAGAAGTCCTAGGAGGTCCTCCGAACAACACCGTGAGGATCAACACCAAGCAGAAGACCAGACGAATCGGGTGATCAATATGATATATGGTGGGCCAGCTGGGGGAGATAGCAGGAATGCGAGGAAAAGGACGGCCAGGTCGATAAGGACTGGTGTCTCGACTAAGAAAGAAGTCATGTCCTTAAGACCAGCGCCCTCGATAAATCAAGTCATTAGTTTTTCCGAGGCTGACAGACCAAGTGATGTGACTTGGGATACTAATGAAGATGACCCTGATTTTTCGATGGTCTTGACCCTGAGAATTGCTAACTTCGAAGTTAGGAGGGTATTGATCGATAATGGCAGTTCGGCAAACATAATCTCTTCTGAGGCGCTCGACAGAATGAATCTACAACACCCGCGACTGGAACGGGTATCCACCCCGCTCATTGGGTTAGGTGGATCGGAAATTGTTCCTCTCGGAACCATTCTCTTGAGTACTACTATGGGTAAAAAACCTAAAGATGTTACGAAGATGGTTAAGTTCTTGGTCGTGAGTACCCCGTTCGCTTATAATGCAATTTTGGGAAGACCGGCTTTAAACGTATTCAAAGCGGTCGTGTCGACTTACCACCAGATGGTCAAGTTTCCCGCTTTGGCAGGGGTCGGAGAAATGAGGAACGACCAATGCATGGCGTGGGAATGTTATAACACATCTTTAAACATGAAGAAGCAGTTCGAGCCAGTATTGTCTTCGAAAAGAAAGTTAGAGGAGGAAAAGGTATTCTCGGTATCCAACCTCCCTTTGCCAGATTGTGAAAAGTTGCAGAGTAAAAAAGGAAAAGAGATCGATATGAGCGTACAGCCCCCAAATCATAAACATGTAACGTTAATCCCTGGCTCTCCAGAGAAGTTCACCAGAATTGGAACCGAGCTAAGTCAAGGGATGGAGACCATGTTGATCGAATTCCTTAGAAACAACGCCGATGTCTTTGCTTGGAGTTCTGACGATATCGTCGGGATCGACCCAAGGGTGATTACTCACTCCCTGAATATCGATCCTAAAGCAAAGCCAGTTAGACAAAAGAAGAGGAATCATGGTCGAGAAAAAGACAAAATCATCAATGCTGAGGTGGATAGATTATTGGCAGCAAAACAGATTCGGGAAATAACATTCACTGAGTGGATTTGTAACGTAGTGCTGGTGTCGAAGGGAGAGAAGGTCGACAACAAGTGGAGAATGTGTAATGATTTTACCGACCTGAACAAGTTGTGTCCAAGGGACCCCTATCCTTTACCACGGATTGATATGCTGGTTGACTCGACTGCGGGGTTCATTTTCTTTAGTATGATGGATGCTTTCCAAGGGTTTTACCAAATATTTATGAATGAGAGAGATCAGGATAAAACAGCCTTCATTACCGAACGAGGAGTGTACTGCTTCATTGTGATGCCGTTCGGGCTAAGGAATGCAGGAGCAACTTATCAAAGGCTCGTGAATATGATGTTTAAGGATCTTATCGGTGAGATCATGGAAGTTTATGTTGATGATATGCTAGTGAAGAGCATGACCGAGGAGGATCATATAGAACACCTTGGGAGATGTTTCGCGATCCTGAGGAAGTACAGAATGAAATTAAATCCGGCCAAGTGCACTTTCGGGGTAAGGTCGCGAAAGTTCCTCGGTTATCTGGTACACGAGCGCGGCATTGAGGCGAATCCAGAAAAAATCCGAGCTATAGCTGAGCTACAACCGCCAACTAAGTTGTCTGAAGTGCAGAGCCTAATCGGAAAAATAATATCGTTGAATAGGTTTATATCCCGATCAGCAGACAAGAGTTTGCCTTTCTTCAAGTTGTTGAGGAAATCAAAAGGCTTCGAATGGAATGAGGAATGCAGTAAAGCTTTCGAAGAGCTTAAAAGATATCTGGTTTCCCCTCCGATGTTGGCAAAACCGGTCGAGGGAGAGCCCTTGTATCTGTACATAGCGGTATCGAGAGAGGCAATAAGTTCTGTTTTGGTGAGAATTCAGGATTCCGAGCATAAACCGGTATACTATCTGAGTAAGTTGCTTCAAGGGGCAGAAAAGAATTACCTGGAGATCGAGAAATTCGCACTGGCTTTAGTTATTGCCGCACGGAGACTGAGACCTTATTTCCAAACTTACAAAATTATTGTTCTGACTAATCAACCTCTACGGCAAGTTCTATCAAAACCAGAGACGTCCGGGAGATTGATTAAATGGGCGGTGGAACTGGGTCAGTTCGAGATCGAGTACCAACCTCGAACAGCGATCAAAGCTCAAGTCCTGGCTGATTTCATTGCAGAATCAACAGGGTCCAGTTCGGGCGACTTGTCAGTTCCCGTGGTAAATCTGGTCGAGGATGTTCAGCACAAAGTTTGGGTGATGCATGTTGACGGGTCGTCGACCAGAGAAGGTGGTGGGGCCGGAATTCACTTTCAGGGTCCCGAGGGGGAGGATCTCAGTTATGCGATCACCCTAGACTTCGTAGTCACGAACAATGAGGCAGAGTATGAGGCTTTGATCGCAGGTTTAGAAATGGCAGTTAAAGCAAATATAAAGTCACTGACAGTGCTAACTGACTCTGAGCTCGTGCACAGACAAATAAAAGGGGTTTATGAAGCAAAAGAGTTTAACATGGTGAAATATTTGAAAAGAGTGAAGGATCTGGCAACAAAGTTCGAGATGTTTGATATACAAGCTATCCCTCGTGAAGAGAACTGTTGGGCGGATTTGCTCTCAAAATTTACGGGGTCGATTGACGGACGGAAGGAAAGAGTAATAACTTGGCTAATGTCCAACTCCCCAGCTATAGACTCCGACCTAACCCTAAACTCGGAGGTAATGGAGATAGATGTTCGAGAATCTTCTTGGATGGAGCCTTTAAAGGCTTATCTAAGAGATGGTACTTTACCGGAAGATACAAATCAGGCTCGAAGGATTAAATATCGGGCTCCAATGTACGTTTTGAACGAAGATAGGCTTTATAAAAGATCAAGCTCAGGAGTTTTGTTGAAGTGCATTCCCGAGAGTCAGTTCGATCTCATTTTAAAGGAGGTTCACGAAGGTGAAGCGTGAAGTCATTGCGGTGCGCGAGCCTTAGCCTTGAAGTGCTCGAGGACTGGATATTATTGGCCTATTATGATCTCGGATTCCATCGACTATGTCAAGAAATGCCATCATTGCCAAATCTATTCAAATCTAATTCATCAGCCCGCCGAGCAGATGCATTCGATTTCGATCTGCTGGCCCTTCGACAAGTGGGGAATCGATATTGTGGGACCTTTCCCAACTGCTAGATCGAGAAAAAACTATGTCCTGGTCGCTGTGGAATACTTCAGTAAATGGATCGAATACATTGCCTTAACAAAAATCACTCAATTCCAGGTGATAAATTTTCTATGGAAACATATTGTTTGCAGGTTCGGGATTCCGAGGGTCCTTATCTCCGACAATGGAACTCAGTTCGCGGGAAAACAAATTTTGGAATGGTGCGAAAAGTTTGGAATCCAGCAGAATTTCACCTCGGTCGGGCATCCCCAGGCGAACGGACAGACCGAGGTCACCAACAGGGAAATTGTTCGATCATTGGAAAAACGTTTGGCCAAAGCAAAAGGCAAATGGTTAGACGAGCTTCCTGGAGTAATTTGGGCGAACAGGACCTCCATAAAATCCGCTACAGGAGAGACTCCTTTTTCCTTGGTATACGGTTCGGAAGCGGTAATTCCGGTCGAAACATTAGTTCCTTCACCAAGGGTCGAATCTTATGACCCCGATCAGAATCAATTGCTGAGAGAGATGGATATCGATCACGCGGATAGTAAACGCGACCGAACATGCATAAAGATCCAAGCCACCAAGTCCAGCATGGAAAGAGCTTATGACAAGAAGGTCAGAATAAGAACATTCAAAGTCGGGGAATTGGTTCTCAAAAAGGTGGAAGTACTAAGCATGTCGGAAAGCTTCAGCCAAACTGGGACGGCCCTTATGTCGTGCAGGAGGTCGGAAAAAAGGGATCCTATAAAATTGCTCACCTCAACGGTGAAGTTTTGCCAAGAGCTTGGAATGCAGTCAATCTGAGGAAATATTATGGAAGATAGATGCTCTCATTCTTAATTTTTCTTGTAATTTACTGTTTACTCAAACTTTACTTTCCTAAAATGTAAGGACAATCAATGAAATCCTTGGTTCAAGTTCAAATTGTATTCCGAGTACCATGACAAAGAAAAACTAATTTTATCGGCCGAGGGTGAAAGCTGTTGCTATGACCCTCCCTCGATAAAGAGATGTTCAAAAAATCAAAATCGGCCGAGGGTGAAAGCTGTTGCTATGACCCTCCCTCGATAAAAAATGTTCAAAAAATCAAAATCGGCCGAGGGTGAAAGCTGTTGCTATGACCCTCCCTCGATAAAAAATGTTCAAAAAATCAAAATCGGCCGAGGGTGAAAGCTGTTGCTATGACCCTCCCTTGATAAAGAGATGTTCGAAAAATCAAAATCGGCCGAGGGTGAAAGCTGTTGCTATGACCCTCCCTCGATAAAAAATGTTCAAAAAATCAAAATCGGCCGAGGGTGAAAGCTGTTGCTATGACCCTCCCTCGATAAAAAATGTTCAAAAAATCAAAATCGGCCGAGGGTGAAAGCTGTTGCTATGACCCTCCCTCGATAAAAAGATGTTCAAAAATGAAAATCGGCCGAGGGTGAAAGCTATTGCTATGACCCTCCTTCGATAAAATCCGTTCGAAAATAAATATCGGCCGAAGGTGAAAGCTTGTGCTATGACCTTTCCTCGATAAAAATCCAGGATGACTATCCAGCTCACTGAATAGCGGCAAATTATGCAAGCAAACAGTACAATTTTGATTAACTCCAACTGATGTTCTAAATGCTTTGATGAAGCAGTTCTGCTCGAAACCCGAACACCCTTCAAGAATTTCTTACCGCTTGAAAATTCTTTAAGTTAGGATTGTTATTTCTTAAGTTGGGATCATTATTTCCTAAGTTCAATTATTCTTAAAGAGAACTTCCCAAGTTTCAGAGATTATTCATTTGGACGGTTGTCGGATAATCTTTCCGAGGACAGTTCACCGATCAATAAATGTTCCAGGTACAAGTTCAACCTTATCATCCAAATATTTGAGTTTCATCGGATAATTTATTCGTCGTCGAGTTAATTGTTATGAGCAAAATACTAATGTTAAGATGGCGGAAAAGAAAAGTCGCAACTATTTGATTTAAAACGAAAGGTTCTCATTATTATTTTCGAGCAAGATACAAAAGATCAATTAAAGGCGAATGTTACAACTTTATTGACATTCATCGAACAGACTACAAAGTTGTTGAATGTACAAATGAAGTCCTAATACAACTAGTACCCTATCCTATGGTCTTCGAGTCTTCAAGCATCTTTCAGGGTTGTTGACCAGGAATATCGCCGAGCGTCCGATGTTTGCATCACAATTTGTGACAAAGTGATCGAGCTGTATATGTTTATCGTCTGATGATATCTGGTTTTGAAATTAGACAATATGGATCGCAGATCACATTTTCTGATCTCCATACAGTCCCCAGCATTCTTGCTACCAACCGAGCTCGATCACTTCCCCGAGTCGGCTTCCAAGGTTGAAATTTCTCATTGTAAGATCCAAAAGCTCAACCTCGAACGGCCGGTCATCTTCTTACGATCTGGAAACTTGACCCAAAGTTACCATTCTTCAGAGAAGAAAGGAAGAAATTGGTGAAACAAGATAACCTCAAAGAAAGTACTTGAGGTCAAACTTCCTTTTTAATTTTCTGACCAGCTTTCCGCCCTCGGGTATACCCCTCGAAACCAGCAATGCTAACCCTGCCCAAAATACCCAAGCAAGGGTCAGTCACTTGTTGGTATTTGAAGGGGAGATCCCGCGTTCAGGGATCAGAGACCCCCAGATAGAGGAGGTGCTCCTTTTTTCCAATTCCACCCATACCAAAGGAAACTGTATTTTTATGATGAGATCGGAAATAAGTTCGAAGCCGAATTTCAAAGGCTTGATCAGGAAGAGGAAAAGATCCGAGCTTCGTCCTCGGATAAAACATTTTTGACAGCGAAGGGTAAAGATTTTCAACTGGGTAAATGCCATATTTATACTAAAAGGATGATTTGATCGACGGTCAGTATTCAACGAAACCAACGGCTCAGATTAATTCATTTATCACGGATGACCTTTCCACTTCCCGAGATTAAGGTACTGTTTGGACAGACTTTCTTTGAAACTTAGCTGAAAAAAGAGGAATACTATGACTTGGTCAAATATGCAGTGCAGAAACTTTCCATCTTTAAATTATGCTCGGAATTCGAACGATCACTCTTAACTCGAGTATAAATTGTTTTAACACTGAAACTGCAACTTGAATGTTCACTCTTAACTCGAGTATAAATTGTTTCTACAACTAATACCATTCGAATGATCACTCTTAACTCGAGTATAAATTGTTGTACGATAAGAAATTGGAACGATCACTCTTAACTCGAGTATAAATTGTTTTGACTAAGAATGCTACTTGATTGTTTACTCTTAACTCGAGTATAAATTGTCTATACAGTAAATCACTTTATCAGAACACAAAACATCATCGATTAGAAGGAAGAAAAAGTTTATTATTCCAACGAGGAAAACAAGTACAAAAGGAAAAATTTAAAAGTACAACATTTAATCGAGCAGTCAACAGAAGAAATCTCTAAACACTTTTCTCGAACAGAAGCTTGCGGACTTCAACATTGCGGGCCTCATACCCGGCATCATAACCTTTTTGATAGGCCTCTTTCTCCCGCTGCTCGGCGCTTTTCTTCTCCTGCTCGACGAGTGACTTCAGCCTGTCCAACTCCTTGCTCAACTCCTCGTGAACCTGGCTCTCTTTCTCCTTCACAGCTTTCTCCGTCTCGGAGGCCAATTTCAGCTCGATGGCTCTGGCTTCTTCAAGGGACCTTGATAATGCAACCTTCTTTTCCTCCAGCTCGAGGATAACCTTCGCACGCTGTTCGGCTTCTTGCTCGACTTGCAGCCCGAGGGTAAATAACTGTTGTCCGACCTTAAATGGACAAAAAGTTATTTAGTAAAAAAAAAAAAAAAAAAAAAAGAAGGGGAAGAGAGAGGACACAACACTTACTTGAAAAAGCAGATCCGTGCTCGATCGCGCCGTTTCATTCGCATTTTTCCCTTCTGGCTCGGCCATGGCCTTACTTTTCACCTCTTCAAAAAAGGCGCTAAGCGTCCGAGCAACGTTGGGGACAGTGTTTTGGGGCTCTGGATTCCCACCCGACGAGGGAGTTTTCTTCTGATCGACGGGAGGGTCATTTATTTTGACCTTCTTTTTGGGAGGCTCAACCACAACATCCTTATTAGCCTCCAAGGCCAGAACACTATCAGCTATTGTCCTTTTTTCCCCAGTCAATCGAATCAAAGCCGAGGTTGGAATCAGATCGTCCACGAGCGGTCTTTTATATGGAGCAGGCTCAGAGTCACCAGATGTGATTTGCTTATTAGGCCTATTGACCTTCTTGTTACCCTCGGAGCTATTTTTCGACTGAGAGGGGGAGTCCGGAATTGGTATGACCGGCCCTTTCTTGGAGCCAGATAATTGCTTGGCCACAGTTTTGCCAAGGTCACCAGTTGATTCAATGACCGCCTTCGAAGGAGAATCGACCTTGTGCTTGCCTCGGTCGTTCTTAGAAGTCTTTCCTGCTTCCGAGGAGGACTTAGGTTCTTTGACTCTCGACTTGGAAGATTTCTCTTTCTTGACTTTGAGCAACAACCTCGGGTCGATCTTGGAGTTCACCAGGCCTTCCATGATCTGTATATTTCTAATGGAGAAGAGAGCTCGATTTACTTATCGACCGAGTAGCTCCGACGAAGAGTGAATTATAATTTCAGTGACAAAAATCTTAAACTACCGTCTATTTATAAGAGAAAGGAACGTTGCCTTTTTGGGAGCCCAACAGTCACGAATTTCAAGATTTCCTTGCCTATTTAAAAAGGTCGATTGTTTTGATACTACGCCTACTAAGTGATTCACGCGCACGAAAATGCTCGATATCGACGTTCTTTTTATGAACCCTATGCCTCACAAAGACTTTTGTCTAGTTGAGCAGTATAATAAATTATCGATGAGAGGACTCAGAGAAAAACAGAAAAAGCAGATTTATAGATGATCAAAATATTTACAATGCATATAAAAAGAGTCCTACAACCTATTACATAAAATCTAAGGTTTTGACTGCTCCTCTTTGCCCTCACTCTCGGAGCCATCCTCGATGTCGACGTCATTATCTCCAGAGGCTTCTCGATCATCCCCATCATCAGAAGAATCTTGATCATCTCCGGAACTATCTTGGTTATCTTCCTCATCGGAGCCATCTGAACTCGAGCTCGAGCCGGATGTATCCAAATCCATCAAGTCAGGATTAGGCATTGGAACTCCAAACTCTTTCACAAACGGAGCGAACTCGTGCTTTTCCCAGTTGGCCGAGCTCGAGGGAGTGGTTCGATAGTCTTCCCCGCGAGAATTTTTCATGATGTCCATGTGATTTATATACTCTGTCATTTTGTCAGGAATAACCTTTGCTGCGGCCAACTGTTGAACCCCTTTGAAAAAGGTAGTTTGAAGGATTTCGCCGACCCTCCTTCTAGCTATGGCATCCAACGCGGGGGACTCTAAAAATTCTCTTATCGAGCTTAGACGAGACTCTTCTTTGCCCCGCTGGTAAGACAACTCGGAATCAGCCTTAGTTTGCTCGAGCTCCTCTTCAAGTTTCCTGACTTTCTCCTCAAGCAAGCTCTTCTCTTCCACAACTCTCACCAAGTCTTCCTCGACGGCCGGGGTATACTTGGCTTTCATCGACTCCAATTCTGTTTGGACGGAGATAAATTGTTTGCGCAGTTGGGACTCTTCCTTGAGTAAGTCCATATAAGCAACATGAACGCGATCGGACTCCTCTTCTAACATGGAGGTACGGTTCACCTCAGTGAGGAAGCAGTCCCCGATCTGCAAGAACAGGATAATTAGTATTTTATTCCGAGACTTAAACAGTTGCAACGAGTGTAAAGGGATCTACCGTATGATATGCTTTGGAGAATTGGCCTAGTACGTCAAGGTCGGAGTGACCAAGAAGCTCCTCCTGGTCCTCGTAAAATCTCCCCGCCATGAAAATCTTGATCGCCTTATCATGCTCATTCTCGCCGTTCGGGGTGCGATCGCTTCGAATTGATCCCCTCTCGGGATAACCCGCTGCTCGGGAACCTCTAAGTTGATTTTCAATGAAGTCCACCATATCAGGCCTACCTCGACCTGAACGGGAAGAAAGGGGTGTTCGATGTCGACCCCACAATCCGGTCCTCCTTTTGGCCTCGGGGGCTCCCTCGAGATCCTCCCGAGCTCGCCGATTGAAGATCTCTTTCCCTTTGAGCTTCTTCATGGTAAACATGCTATATCCTAAGCCAGAAGAGGAAGAAGGACCGGCTTGATGAGGAGGTGGTACCATTTGGATCGGCTCGGCATTCTCGAGCTCCTCCTCATTTCCGATCTGATCAGTCTGAGCCGAGCTTCCCCGAGGAGGGACGGCAGTTCTGGGCTCCGGTCTAGTTTGCCTCCTCGGTTGACCCGGCGTTTTCCTCGAGGTAGATGCTACAGTTTTACCGACTATAGAAGCTCGGTATTGCTCCACCATTGTTCCTGAAGAAATAAAGAGATGAAATGTAAGTAATGAAATCCGCTGAAAAGCTTACTATATAAGTCACTCGGGAAAGACTGTTTTCCTTACTCAATGTTCGAGGGTCATCAGCAACTGCTAGTGGAAAGGTAGCTCGGCTGAGTTCTGCTTTTCGAAGTACGGGTTCCAGAATAAGGAAAGCCGACTGGTACAAATCCGAACACATCTCTTTGACAACGTCGTCAGGAATGACCTTCTGAAGCCGACCTAACAGTTCCCGTTTTCCGTACACCCAGTCTCGCTCACCTGGCCATTTATGTGGAACCATCTCCGAGCTTCCCTCAGAAGCTGGTTCTTCAGGACCTTTAATGAAGAAGAACTGTTTCTTCCAGTCAAGAGAATTGCTGGAAGTTATGGTCGATAAGACCGAATGATTCGAACGCTGGGAGAAATACACGAACCCAGCGTTCGAGGCGGAGGAGGTACTGATCTTGAAGAATTGCCAGAAGCGTCGGAAGTTAGCAGCTTGATTCTTGGCCTTCATCAAAACGCTGAAAGCTATCAAATACCCAATCGAGTTGGGAAGAATCTGTGCGGGTGCCAGGCTAAATGCATCTAAAACCTGCACGAGTAAGGGGGCAAAAGGAATACGCAACCCATAGTCGAATTGCCGAGCATAGAAGGCTTGACATCCTGCGGGGGGCTTATTCACTCTTTGAGAAGGGGTCGGGATGATTAGCGAGTAACCCTCGGGAAGGAATTTGCCTATCGTAGCTTTGAGGTTTGCCTCGTGCTCTTTCGGATCATACGCACTTGAGATGTCGTCGACCCGTTTCTCGGTCTTCTGAGCCCGACCTGTGGCTTTGGATTTTTTCGAAACACCGGCTAGGTCGAGGATTCGCACACTGCACCCGCCTCCGATTTCATACCTCATTATCTCATGCTGGTCGAACGGTACAGACAAGCCGTTCTCGTTCTCGGAGTCAGTTTTTTCTCCATCCCCACCTTCCTCACCGTCGTGCTCAAAACCCTGTCGACCGGATGTTCCCCCTTCAGTGTTTTGCTCTAAGGCGTTCTCTATTTGATTGACAATCCTATTCGTCTCTTCAGAAGAATTTTCAGCATTTTTGTAGTCGTTTATAAGTTCTCCTGTGGATCCTAGCTCGGAATCCGATCGCGTAGGATTATCAGTTTGAATTTCTGGGTTCTCGGAAGTAGACATGATGATAAATGCTTATTGTGATGGTCAATAAAAGAGGGGTACTTTTTATCGATCTGATTGCTCCGATCTGCAATAAGTTTGAGAGACGTACTCTTCTTTTCTAAGTCAACGTATATATATAAAGGTTAAAAGGGTAAATTGCAAATTCAACCCCGAGTAACCGCGACGGTTAAGCTCCCTTTCAGTAAAATTGAAGATTATCTTTTTGATTAATAGCAATTATGGTCCTCCTAGCTTCAGAAACGAGTATCTTCGAGTCAACAGGATAAGATCAACTACATTGTCTCTCGAGGATAAAATATGCACTCTTTTTCCCTAGCTCGGATTTTGTCCCACTGGGTTTTTCCGAGTAAGGTTTTTAACGAGGCATATCAGACCCGAGACTGTTTGAGACTCGATCTCTGATTTATTTCTCCAATTCTCAGATATTGTAAACGTCTTCGAAGTAGAGTACTCCGATCGAAAACTCCGCCCTCCTATGGTTCGAAGTATCAATGCCTTCCATTGCTCCAAAGAAGATGTGCACTCTTTTTCCCTAGCTCGGATTTTGTCCCACTGGGTTTTTCCGCACTAGGTTTTTAACGAGGCATGTCCGAAACATCAAAAAGTCAAAGTCTTTCGCCGTGATGCTATGTTTACTTCTCTGAGCTTCAGCTTCACTTACGCTCGAGAAGTGGGGGAGTATTGATGAGGGGTATTTCGCATACGCCACATTAGGAAATACCTTCTGCTCGAGGACAGCCTCGATCCCGACCAGAATGGTATTCTCCGACCTGAAGAACATGGTTTTCCGATCAAGCTAGATTGGTAACTCCAGATCAAGTACTCCGACCTTCTTCCCGATCTACTCGTCTCCTCGGAATTACTGTGGGACCGACCTACAGCTTTACACAGCTGGCCGAGAGCTATTCTCCTACGGATGGTCTAGCTAGCTCATTACTGTTCCTATAAATACGCGGCGCATTTATGACATCAGGGACGGCACGACTTCCAAGATATTCCTTCTGCTCGGACCTATCGTTCGGATTAGGAATTAACTTGTATTCTCATTGTATTTAGTCTTTCTAGTAATACGGCATCCCGTAATGCTCGGGTAGACCCGCTTTGTAATTTGTATTCGAACACTGATATCAATATACAGTTTTCACACGCTCGATTCATATATTGTTATACTCTACTTTCCTTATCAACTCGAACGAAAAACGGTATAATCACTCGATGAGGTTTACTCCCGAGGGTCACACTCAAGTTGATAGTCCCAGCTGGCACTATTTCCGATCCTCCAAATCCTACAAGTGGCGTAGCCACTCTTTGGAGAGTTATTTTTCCCAGGTTCATCTGGTTTAATACTTCGATGGCTATTATGTTAGCCGAACTTCCATTGTCGATCAGAATTCTTTTGACGTTAAAGTCGAAGATTCTTAGTGAGACCACCATTGGAAAATCGGGGTGGTCTTCATTAACGTCCCAGTTGAGGTTTTTAGGGACTTCACTTTCGTCAAAACTGATCGTGTGCTTGTCCAAGCCTTTATTTTCGAGTGCCCATACTTCCTTATGAATGACCAGTCCTTTTTCCAGGGATCGAGCTGTCTTTCGTCTTGCGTTTCGACTGTCTCCCCCTGCAGGGCCACCAGAGATTACGTGTATCGTACCATTGACTCGATCATTATCGATGTCATCTCTCGTAGTCACGCGATTGCTGGGCGATCTTTCGTGAGGGCTTCTATTTCCTTCCCTCCTTCTAGGACTCCGAGTCCTCTGTCTCCTTCGATCCGTTCTTTCTACGAACTCGTTTAACTTGCCTTGTTGAATTAATTTCTCAATCTCTTGCTCTAAATGATAACAATCCTCGGTTCTATGACCGTGAGCTCGATGGTACCTACAAAATAGATCGTAGTTCCTTGCCCCAGGTTTTGCTTGCGTAATTCTTTTTGCAGGAGGAATTAAGTTATTTCTTTCTAATATTACAAGAATATCCTCTCTGGGGGTATTTAATTTGGTATACTCGACATAGCTTATTCGATCCCTTACGTTCCTTTCTGGAGATCGAGGCCTAAGGTAGACATTAGGTCTTTTCTCAGGGTTACCCCCGCTAAACTCCAGTCTCTTGAAAACATTTTCCCTCCTAGGATACCGATCATAATCCATGGCTTTTGGTATCTGTGGTTTTTCAGGCTTCCTAGATCCCGAAGTGGATGTTTTATTCTTATTCTTATCTTTGAATGAGTTCATCTCTTCCTGAGTCATATATTTCGAGGCTAGCGTCATGATTTCTGCAAAAGTTCGTGGCTGTTTCCGACTCAAGTCATTGCCAAATTGCCTATTTTTTGTTAGGTCGAATAAAATCGATATGATATAATCGATATTTAGCGAGTCCATCTTTAACAGTTCAACATTGAACCTTGCCAGCCAAGCCCTTAAGGATTCTCCTTCTTGTTGGATGATAGTTCCTAGGTAACTCATGGGGAGCTTTTGCCGTTTCTGGCTGGCGAACTGTTGCTCTAGTTTGTTACATAGCTCTCTAAAACTAAAAATTGAATTAGGTGGCTGTTTTCCGAACCAGTCCAACGCTAATCCCTCGTAGGTGGTGATCATTAGCTTCGCCGTGTACTCTGCTGAATGAGCGTATAAGTTCATGATGTTCGTGAAACTGAATATGTAATCAGTTGGATCACCAGTTCCGTCGTATCTGGGAAGTCGGGCCGGTAAGGGCCCAGAGGCCTGTGCCTCTCTTATTTCTTGGCAGAATGGGGAACATGCTGCAATACTATCCTGGACTTCTCGGGAACGCGGCCAAGGTTGTCTCATGGTTAATAACCTTTGCTCCAATCGCTCCTCGACCATCCTCTCTATATCTCTTTCAGAAATTCTCCTAGTTGCTTGTCGATTGACGACTGGGCACTCCTCCTCGTCATCGAGCGGGATTACCGTTTGTTCCCTGGACAAACGAGGTTCAGGACGAGCATTAGCTCTTGCCTGATTGGTTCTTCGACCAAGGGGCCTTCCAGCTACGTTTGGTGGAGAGACCTGGGATCGTTGGTCAGCATCTGGACTCTCTGCTTGAGTTGACAGATGATCGTTATTTCTCCTAGACTCCCTGTTGTTATTAATCTCCCTCGATGGACGAACTGCTGCCCTCGTCGGTTCCGCGACTGCCGGGTTTGGAAGAATTTGAGGAAACATTGAACTCAAAAGCTGAGCAATTTGTAGTATTTTTTCCCGATCAGCCGGTAGCGGGGGAGCAGGGACAGATCGAACGGGTGAGTTAGGAGCTCGACTCATGCTAGGAGTTTGTTGTCCTCCCGCGTTTGGATTGATGTTAGTGTTTGCTGCAACATGTTCCTCTATAGGATGTAAATTTTGTTGATTTGCCGGAGGTTGAATATCATCAGCGCTGACCCTTTGGGAATTCTCAGGCAGGCTATCCATAGCATGAGAAGGTCGAGAATTCGTGCTTCTTCCTGGGTTTTGCGTGCTTTTTCTTGGATTGACCATATTTCGATCGAGTAATTAACCTTGCCCCTCGGTGGGGGCCAACTGATTTAACCTGATTTCGTCTTAGGCTTAATCTCAGTAAATTATTAAAAGAACAACATTATATATTAGGGGTTTGGTTAAAGTACCCAGGATGGTGCAATTCAAGAACAAATATAAAGTTGTAAAATCAAGTAAGAACAAGTATAATGGAGGCGAAATAAGTGTAGTATTATTGATAGGTTAAATTCTGGATCCTCAATACAATGTAAGATTCGCTATTTATAATATTCCTCCTGTCCTAACTGAACTAGGAGTCCTATTTAGCCTAGGAAACCTGCATGGCCTAGGAGTATCGCATGGCCCATTAAGTCCCCTGAAACGGATAGTAGGTCGATCAGAGTAGGTCGATCAGATATGTATTTGGCTGGTCGAGCCGATCCCTCAGCTTAAACAGGTCGGGTCGATCTTGAATCTCCTCGGATATTCCTAGCTGGTTCTATGTGCAAAATAGCCCTCATCACTTTTATACATTTTGCTCCTCCATTCCAATTAGAGGTACTCTTTAACAGTTTGAATTCTTCCGAAAGTGTCCCCGTTTCTTTTCCCTCATACTTCATACTCTTATTCTTTAATTACTCCATTGCTATAAAAACACCAATTTTCACAAAAAACCATTAGCTTTTTCACAAAAACAATTAAAATAATATATCGTCCAAATATAAGAAAAATATGATTAAGAGATATTAATTTATTCCTTAATTAAGAAAGAAAACGCAGGGAATATAAGTATATTTCAATAACATCGTGATTGTTTAATATTTCATAAGTTGTACATAATTTCATACAGGATGCCCCCCAATGTTAAAGCTTTTTGAAAAAGACAAAAATAAATCTTCTTTAACAATATTAAATTTGTAATCCAGCTTTTTAAAAAAAATCAATTTTAGAATTATTTTCTTTGGAAAATATCGACAATATTTTTATTTGTTATTTTTCGTAGAAAACAAGCTTCACACTTGTCACTCACATGTTTTTTTCAAATCTTCATTAGTTTTGATATCTTAACTTAATTTTGTTTTATTACTTATTTATAGACATGCCATGACCGCAATGAAAATGCTGAGCTTCGATTAGAGAATGAAAAACTTCGCATTGAAAACATTCTCTACAAAGAAGCTTTGTCCAATCCTTGGTTCTTTGATTGTGGTGGTGCAACCACTATAGGAGATATGTCTTTGGAGGAACATAATTTAAGGAGGGAAAATGCTCGATTAAAAGAGGAGGTAATGGGGTTAAAGCGATTAATTTGTATTCCTAAAAAAAACTACATTGAGAAATCACACTTTTACTAGTTTTGCATGTGATGGATTTAATCGAGTATTTGATGGAGAAAGAAAATTTGTCAGTTGTGGTTAAATTTAACGGAAAAGGATCATGCATATGAATGTAAAGTCAACAATAAATATAAGCTTCAAAACGATCACTAATGGTCCTTCATGCTTAGAATAATGTTGATTTTCAAAATCAAAGTAGTTTTGGTACTTAATAGTAGTGTTCCATAGTTTGAGAGCAGGACTCATTCAATTCTTCTATCCCTTGAAATCATTTGACATTTTTGCTCCTCCATTCCAATCAAAGGTACTCTTTAATAGTATGAATTATTCCGAAATTGTCCCCCTTTTTTTTCTCTTATACTTCTTTAATTTCTCCATTGCTACAAAAACACCATTTTTCACAAAAACCAATAATTTTTTACCAAAAAAAATTAAAATTATATGGCATCTTAAAATAAGAAAAAAGTGATTCAATAATATTAATTTATTCATTTATTGAGAAATAAAACGTAGTGATTATAATTAGATTGTTTTATTGTCCCTTTTCTCCCTTGCCCGAGACAAGCACGTGCGAAAAATGTGCCATTTAATGGCGTGCGTGGCACGTGATGGATTTCGTCGAGTATTTGACAGAAAAAGAAAATGCGTCAGGTGTCGTTTAATTTGACAGAAAACGATCATGCATATGAATTTGAAGTCAACAATAAATATATGCTTAAAAGCAATCACTCATGGTCATTCGTTAATAGCATAATGTTGTTATTCAAAATCAAAGTAGTTTTGGTAAATAATAGGTGAGACTACTTTGCTAATTTAGCACTCAGCAGATTCAGCAGAGTCGACCACTAGTCTGATTTCACAAAGATGATTAGGAGATATTAATTTATTCGTAAATTAAGAAAGAAAACCAAGTGAATATAAGTAATTTTCAGTAATACCGTAGATGTTTAAAATTTCAGAAGTAGTACATAAGTTCATACAAGATGCCCCCAAAGTTAAAGCTAAAGAAATGATTACAAAATTTTACAATGAAATGAAGGAACGAAGTGATCTAATCTAGTCTTCTGACTCTTCTTCTTCTTCACCTTCAACTTCTTCATCCTATTCTTCACCACTTGAGAATATTTCTATCAAATTCTTTGAAGCAGCTTCAATCTTCTTTTTGATCTCTTCTATTCACTTGGTTTTCCTGAATGGATCCAGCTGTTCTTCAGCAGAGTCTTTGGAGGCAGCTATCTCTTTGATTTAGCTACATCCTTAGGCTCTTCATTCGTTCCAGCTCCTTCTTCATCAGCAGCGTCTTTGTTTTCAGTTACATCAGCTGGTCTACTTGTGTGTTCATCAGTAGGCTTTTCAGCAGACCCTTGTTCAGTAACTTCAACAGTTGTAGTGACAACATTCTCCTTGTTCGCAGATCCCTCTTCCCCCTTTTTGTCATCATCAGCAGGGTTGAGTTGCTCCATTTGAACAGGAGTGATGTTGACAGCAGTGCAAAGCTTCCTGATGTTCTGATCCATAGAGTGAAGTTGAAGATTCTGTTGGTGTTGGTTTTTCTTCAAAACATTAGCTTGATCATTCAGATAATCTACGTTTAGCTGTAGAGTGGAAACTTCGGAAGTGATCTTAGCTGCTTGTTCAGAGAAATCCTGAAGCAGACTGGTAGTCTTCGTAGGTTCTGCTTCATTCATTTCCAGAAAAGCTTTCTCCACATTTGTCCAGTCCATCTCATGCCTTTGAAGAGTGGAATGCAGGTGATTCACATCAGCCTTCACATCTTCAATTTGTTGATTCAGGGCAAGAATGCTTTCCTTTAAGGGCAATGAGTGGTCAGCTGGTTGTGGAATGCTTTCCACAACACTTTGAACAATTTTGGTAGTTGCTTCTTCAAACTGCTTCAGCAACTCCTTGTTTTTCTCCTCGATCTCCTTCAAGGTACTCTCAATCAAGGCCTTCATAGAATCCATGATTGAGGTCTGAACAGTTTCAGCAGGGATGGTAGGTGCAGCACGTTCTTGTTGTACAGGAGTCTCTTCAGCTTTCCATGTGATTGCTAAAGGCCTCTTTTCTGCAGGTGCATCAGTCAGTGGTATTTGGTTAGTCTGGGTGTTGAGCTCCACTACTGATTTCTCTTTTGTTGATTCCTTATTAGTAGGCTGATCTGTAATATGAATAATATCAGTACCATCAGTAGACACAATCGTTCTTTGATAAACAAAATCAGCAGGTACGAATGTTGAAGTCGTCTGAGGTATTCTGATTTGCTCCTGAAAATTACTGATGTCAGAACCAAAAGCAATTTCTTGTAGACTTGGAAGGTTGGGCAGATCACTTGATGTTCCCTTGCTATATCTGGATCTTTCAACCCATCCGTCCAAAGTGTATTTGGTATTGTATCTTTTAGAGTAGTGGCTTCTTTTTGTACAAAGAGCTTTGCATACTCATGCACTCTGTCGTGGATGAAATCAGAGTCCAAAGCTTGAGTAATTGAGTTTATTTGCAACCAGTTCAGAACCCACCTTCCCTCATCAGCAAACTCTTTCCGTGCTTGGATCTCCGCCTCTGATTTGCTTAGCCTATACTCCCTCCAACGATTATATCTAATCTTCTTAGCTAGGCATGTAGTCTTGGCTTGCAGAAGTTGATTATACCTCTCCAACTCAGCCTCAAATTTAGTAAAGGTAGCAGGGTAACTTTTAACAATATCTAGTACCCTCTTCACTTATTTCTTTCTTTTCTTGACTGGCTGGGCTTGTGGTAAAACAAACTTCCCTTCCATTGATTTTCCAATCATTATACCACCAGACCTTCTAGGTCCGTGAGCATCCTTCTTGTTCGCTTCTAAAGCCTGAGCTAGGTCATGTGCTTCCTTAGCAGCAAGTTCAGCCTCAGTCATTTGCTTAGTCTGGGCTTAAACCTTACTTGCCTCTAGGATTCTGTTCCGTTGAGCTTCTTCATTTTTCCTTTGCTTAGCTTCCTCTCTCTTCTTTTTGTGGTATCTGGAGATTTTACCTTTGCCAGTTCTCTTCTTCCTGGAAGCTCTTGATTCAAGGATTGGTGCTGTTTGAACAACAAACTGATCTGTTTGAGGAGCAAATGCCTCAGCAGTAGTCTGAATTGCAACTTCAGACTCCTTAACAGATTCAGCAGGTCTCTCTGCTGATGGAGGATCTTCTCTGACAATGTCAGATAATTTTGTAGGTGATTCGATCATAGTAATCCTCTTTCTCGCAGTAGACTTAGTATGAACGACAGTGGTTGCACCAGTATCTTTAAGAGCACTTCTTGTTCTCTTTGCAACATTTTCAGCTGGCAGCTTAGCTGAAGGATTTCGTTCCGGAGAGATGTCCAAGGGCATGCTCTCAATCTCCTTGACAGTTTCATCTATGATTGCATCAGCAACCTTCTTCTCCTCTAATCTGGCTTTAACAGCAGGGTGAGCTGTTTGATCAGTGGACTCCGAAACTTTAGCCTTGCTTTTCTTTGTTTTAACAGTAGGCACTTTAGGCTCTGTAGCCTTCCTTTTTGGTTGTCTCTTTTCTGGCGTGACAACAGGCTCCTTGATCTTGACAGCCTTAACAACTTCATAAATCTTCAACTCCTTAGCCCGATGAATGACTTTGCCATGAGTCATTTTGCAACCTAAGCTCATCAGCAGATGGCTTAGAAAGATCTAGTGTTATTCTCCTTGTGATCAGCTATCATAGAGTGAAGTCTCCTCTTGGGCAATCCATTAAAGGAGTAGGTGCAGTTTTCAATGACATTTGCGAACAGGTCAGCCATTCTCTGAAATTCATCAATCAGCTGAGTCTTCTTAATGGACCCAGAGAGAATTTCATCTTTCTTTGCAGCTAGTTTCCAGAATTATGTCTCCTTTAGAGCAGCCAACGTAGCCAAATCAGTAGAACCTTCGTTGGTTAGTCCGTACTTTTCATTCAGTAGGGCAGGAGTGAGACATATGTCTTTTCCTCCAACTTTCGCTTTAATCTCCAGTTTCTCAGCATCACGTTTAGCAGTACGATAAAATTCATCCACTTCTGGGCTGAAGACCATGGTTTCGTGAGCCTCCATGAACTTCACCAATGACGAAGCTTTGAACTTTTCCATTATTTCCTTCATAGGCTTGGTTCCAGTAGCGTAGTAAGTTTCATAATTGAGGAATCTTCCCTCAACATTAGCAGCCTTTGAACCCATGATCTTCTGAAAAAGTTAAGTGAAAAACACAGAGAATTCGCAGAAAATATTTGAAGAATAGAATGCTCTGAATAATTAGAAAATTTGAAATGTGGGTAAAATATCAGTAGTCTGATCAGATCTGGATTTATAGAGTTGGGAATTTTTCGGTTTCCGTGTTATCCACCAACCGTTAGATTAGTATCTGTCAGTTTTGATCGTGTGCGCGTAAATTACGGATTTCAAATTTTATAAATTATGTCAGACTAGGCGGGAAAACGAAACGTCCCTAGTCTTTTACTTATAAAAGCGTGTTTTTAGATGAAGCGTTTTTAACACAGTACTCTTATAAATAATCAGATGAGTAAAATTATACTTATCTGACAGATAACTTGTCTGGTACAATATATCACTAGTGAAAGCCAACAGCTAGTGATCTTCCTTTGCTGTTTGTCAATACAGCAAGATAAATAATCTTCAGGTCTTCAAGAATTAAGAACAAATCTTCCAATAATATAACTTCAACTAACTGTCATTGAAGATTTCATCTTTTAATCAGGAGTACCGCTCGTCTTACACGTTCCCCCTGAGTTAAAGACTAGTCTGATGAGGGATATTTTGTATACGCCATTTTAGGAAATACCTCTGCTCGAGATCGACCTGGAACCCGTCCAGGAAAGGTATTCTCCAACCAGAACTGTCTCCAGCCAAGTCAAATTGATAGCTCGGGATTCCTCTTTCCGATCTACTGAACTCCTCGGATTTATCATGAGCCCGACCACAGGCCTGGACAGCTGGCCGAGATATCATCCCCTGAGGGTCTAGCTAGCCCGTCACTGTTCCTATATATACCACCGCATTTATGATACCAGGGGACACGATTTCCAAGAAAGGCACTAGCTCGGACCTAGAGCTCGGATTAGGCTTTATCTCGCTTAACTTTGTACTTGATCTAGCTAGTTTTACGGCATCCAGTAACGCCCGAATAGACCTACTTTGTAAACTGTATCCGATCCGATTATTAATATACATTCCCTTTTTACTTTGATTTGTTCTTTATCTTAGCTCGACTTTCTATATTTGTATCCCAACGAAAAAGAGCTAAATCATAGTCTGTTGAGAGTCAGTCTTCATAAAGAATACACATTTGTTGTTATCAGATTAGTCAGTTGATGAACCCAGTCTTCTGATAGGTTCCCCCTCAGCTTATGAATCCAATTTTAACAAGCCTAGTTCCACTTTTAGAGTAGAAAATCTTGCATCACTCAATGGTTTAGTGAAAATGTCAGCGATCTGATTATCTGTATGAACATATTCAATAATGACATTTCCTTTCTCAACATGGTCTCTTATGAAGTGATGTTTGATCTCAATATGCTTAGTCCTGGAATGACTTGTAGTATTCTGAGTAAGTGAGATTGCACTTGTAATGTCACAGTAGATAGGGATTCCACTGATTTTGAGATTGTAATCTTCTAGTTGATGTTTCAACCAAAGTATCTGTGCACAACATGCTCCAGCAGAAATGTATTCAGCTTCAGTAGTAGATATGGATACTGAAGTCTATTTCTTACTCATCTATGAGATCAGACGACTGCCTAAGAATTGACAAGTACCTGTAGGACTCTTCCTATCAATTTTGCAGCCAGCAAGGTCAGAATATGAATATCCAATAAGTTCAAATCCTGATTCTCTTAGATACCAAAATCCCAATTCTTGAGTGCCTTTGAGATACCTTAATATCCTTTTGGCAGCTAAGAGATGAGATTCCTTAGGATTTGATTGAAATCTAGCACAAACCCCAACAGAGTACATAATGTCAGGTCTGCTTCCTGTTAGATATAACAGTAACCCTATTATGCCTCTATATTTGGTGATGTCCACTGGTTTTCCATCTTCATCCTTGTCAAGGCAAAGTCCAGTAGACATTGGAATAGCAACAGATGAGCTAGTTTCCATACCAAATTTCTTAAACAGATCTTTTGTTTACTTTGCTTGATTAATAAAGATACCATCAGGTAGTTGTTTCACATGCAATCCAAGAAAGTAATTGAGTTTCCATCATGCTCATTTCAAACTTATTTTGCATCAGCTTAGAGAACTTTTCACACATCTGTTGGTTAGTTCAACCAAAAATAATATCATCCACATATATTTGAACTAACAATATATGATTATCCCATTCAATAGTGAACAAGGTTTTATCCACATGCTCTTGGTCCTTGCTTAAGTCCATAGAGAGCTTTCTTTAGACGATACACTTTGTCTCCTTGTTGATAGACTTCAAAACCTGGAGATTGTTCAACATACACTTCTTCTTGCAATTCTCCATTGAGAAAAGCAGACTTCACATCCATCTGATAGACAATGAAGTTCTTGTGAGCAGCATAGGCTAAGAATAATCTGATTGCTTCAAGCCTAGCAACTGGTGCAAATGTCTCAGCAAAATCAACAGCAAAATCAATGCCTTATTCTTGGCAGTAACCTTTGGCAACTAGTCTTGCTTTATTTTTGGTAACAATACCATCCTCATTCATTTTGTTCCTGAATACCCACTTAGTGCCAATGACTCTTTGATGAGTAGGTCTGGGTATTAAGTACCAAACCTCATTTCTTTCAAATTGATTTAGCTCTTCTTGCATTGCTTCAATCCAGTGAGAGTCACTAAGAGCTTCATCAATTAATTTGGGCTTAATCTGTGAAAGAAAACTTACAAACATTGATTCATTTGCAGTTGACCTTCTTGTTCTCACTCTGTCTTGTGGATCACCAATCACAAGTTCAGGTGGGTGATCTCTGAGCCATCTGAGATCAGGCTGTAAATCTGGATGTTGTCCTCTTGATTGATCTTGCAACACTACTGTTGGAGTCTCAGTAGTAGTCTGTTGAACAGTCTCTGGTCTGTCAGCTGTTTGCAACTCCTTTGTTAGACAATCAGTAGACTGATTTTGAACAGCACTTGAGTTATCAGCTTGGTTGTTGGATGAAGATGAAGAAGTGAAGGGAGGTTTTGATGATTCCAAAAAGTCATCAGCTAAGTAATGGAAGCTTAGCAACCTCTGGGAAATTCAATCTGAGAAGACAAGTAAAATCAGAAGGGTTGAATTTTGGTCCAGAAGACTACTGATCCGATGCTGAGTTCGGAATCAGACTGGTGAAGTTCAACAGAGTCAAATCAGATGAGTTCGGTTTGAATCAGCAGAGTGTTCATCAGAAGACTAGATTCGATTTCAGAGTAGAAGTGATCAGAAAGTCATTCCAACGGTAATAAATGCACTCGGTGTAATAAATGATGTAAGAGAAGGGAATTGAAGAAAAATGATTGAAGAAGAACCACGGATCAGCAAGGTGCATTTAATGCGACTTGACAGAAAGTACAGCAGAACTGTACAGTGAACAGTTGCAGAAGCCGTTCTGAAACAAGGACCAGTACTCGAGGAAAATTTGAAGATCTGTCAATTTCTCAACGGGCAGAATTCAAATCCTCAAGTATAAATAGATCGGAATTCAAGAGTTAGAGACAATCACAACAACTGAGAGAAAATCAAAGCAAGAAATATCTTCTAAGTCTCAAAACTCAAGTACAGATCACCATCAGACAAGTCATCTGTTGACAAAGCCTAGTTGAGGAAACAAAGCCAAAATATAAATCTGTGTGATTTCTGCAATAGAGAACGTTGTGAGAAGTGTAGATCCATCTAAGTGAGTGATCTAGCTTCAGAGAGTAGGATTTCTTTGTGACTTCTTACTACGAACTTGTGGCTTTTCATTTGTTGAATTGAGCAAGCAGAGTATACTGTAAACTTAGTGATTACAGTATAACCCAAGATCTAAGTGACTTGGAAGAGTGGACTAAAAGACATTCTTGTCTATATAACCACTATAAAAATTTTATGTATTTGTTTACTGCATTTTTGCTTACATATTTTCAAAGAACTTCAAACATACGAACTTAACAAAAGATTTTAAAAGGAGTTTAAAAAATGGGGTTAAAATCTTTTAAGTAAGAAAACAACTTGTTGAAAAACACTTGATATATCCGCTGCAAACAAGTATTTCAAACTCTGATTATATTTGAATCAGATAAGTTAAATCAGACGAGTGGTCAACTCTACTGATTAAGCTATGTGCGCAATCAGTGAAGTAGTATCACGAGTTCTTGATCAGCTTACTCTGCTGATAAGAAAAGTTAGAGAATTTTTTGAAAGTTTTCAGAGGTCTATTCACCACACCCCACCCCCACCCCCACCCCCCCATCTGACCACATAGGACCAACATTGATTGAGATCAGGTAGTAAGATGGGTCCTTTTATGAAAAACTCTATAGGCTTTATTAACAGTAGAGTAACCTACAAAAACAGCTTCATCAGCCTTCTCTGCAAAAGCAGTAAGGTGATTTTTCCCATTATTCAAAACAAAACATTTACAGCCAAATATTCTAAGATAGTGAATATTAGGTCTCCTGTTGTTCGACAGTTCATAAGGTGTCTTGTTCTGACTCTTGTTGATCATGCAACTGTTCTGGGTGTAGTAGGCTGTATTTGTGGCTTCTGCCCATAATCTTTGAGGCAGTTTTGCTTCAGCTATCATAGTCATGGTAGCTTCTTTAAGAGTTCTGTTTCTCCTTTCAGCAACTTCATTTTGTTGAGGGGTTCTAGCAGCAGAGTACTCATGGTTGATTCCTCTGGAGTTACAATAGTCTTCAACAGTAGAGTTTGTAAATTCAGTGCCCCTGTCTAATCTGATCTTCAATATTCTTAGGCTCTTTTCATTTCGGATCAGTTCCATCAGATTGGTAAGATATTCCTTGGTTTCACTCTTCTTTTTCATGAATATCACCCAAGTAAATCTTGAATAATCATCCACAACAGCTAGGAAGTATTTCTTTCCACCATTGCCTATAGGATCAATAGGTCCAAACAAGTCCATATGAAGTAGTTCAACATTCTGGTTGAAGATTGGTGCTTCTTGCTTTTGAAAATTGATTTAACTTGTTTACCCTTCTGACATGACTCACATAGCTTGTCTTTGCTCATGACTGTCTTTGGAATTCCTTCTACCAAATCATTCTTGATTAATCTGTTGATGGCCTTGAAATTCAAGTGATTCATCCTTTTGTGCCATAGCAACTTCACTTGGTGTAGAGGCCACCAAACAAACATTAGAATTCTTATCCACAGAATTCCAGTAAACTATATAGATGTTTCCTTGTCTTCTTCCAGATAATATCACCTTCTTGGTTCCAACTTGCTCTACATAGCACTTATCTGATGAGAAGATAACAGAAAATCCTTTGTCACAAAATTGACTTATGCTCGGCAGATTGTACTTTAGGCCTTTAACATATGAGACGTCAGATATGTTTCCTTTGATAAGCTTTCCACACGCAATAATCTTGCCTTCTTTGCTGTCTCCAAAAGTAACATTTGGACCATCTACGGCAGCAGCATCAGCCAATTCATGTATGTCACCACACATGTGCCTCGAACATCCAATTTCCATGTACCATATCTTCTCTACTTTACTCCTAATCCTAACCTACAAAACAAAATAAAATTATTTTAGGTACCCTTTATTGAGAGGGTCCTGGCGGATTAGTATCACCTTTGACAACCCAAGATTTGGAAACCTTAGGCTTCTTAAGTTCAGCAGAGTTTGGTGGTGATTTGTTTACTCTTGAATCATCATAAGTTTCAGTATGCATATGTTCATGATAATTATTATGATGAGAGTAATGCTCATAAGCAGGGTACGGTGCATGATAAGCAGGGTAAGCATGCATCGGATGATGAGCAGGATAAGCATCATAGTAAGGTGGATAATGAGGTGCAGCATAATATGATGAATAAGCAGGTTGCACATAACAAGACTCATTTCCATACCAAGCATCATCATTTCTATAATTTATTTGCTTCTTTGGTTTAGTTCTTACTTGCTCTTTAACAGACGACTTAGACTTGTTACTAGTCTGATTGTTTTTGCTCTTATCAGCAGACTTCTGAGGACTACTCTGCTGTTTAGCTTTACTACGTTGTTTTTCAACTTTAGGCTCTTTACCCTTTTTAGCCTTGGGAGATTTCTTCTCCTTTTCTGGTGAAGTAGGTTTAGTGGTCTAAACATATAAGATAACATTGCTGTTATTAGCAGATATGAATTTTTCAGTACGGTTATGTTCTAAACTTTCTTTTACTAGAGGTGTTCTCTGTTCATTTGATGTGTTTACTGATGCAACAGACGACTGAGTAGATATGATCTTTTCAAGTTCCATGATTTTTCCTTTGTAAACTTCACATTCTGCTTTCAGAGATTCATTCTCATGCGCAAGCTTTTTATACTCAGCTGATTCTTGCGGTTTTTCAACGTTAAGTTTCAGTAGAGAATTTTGCTTTTTCAGCACAGTCATCTCTTCCTTAAGCTTTGCAAATTCATTAACAACGTTTGTGTTGTTTTTCATCATTTGCTCAAATGAACTAAATAGCTCATTTTCATTTTCAGAGAGAGTTACCTCATTGTCAGAATCCTCTGATTCTTTGGCCATGAGACAGAGCAGTGCAGGTGTCTCTTCTTCAGCAGAGTCATCTTCTGATGTCCCCGAATCTGAATTAGTCGAGTAGATGGCTGCTATCTTTTCAGCTTCAGCCAACAATACTTTGCTATTTTGGTGTCTCCTCTCTTTTCTAGCTTTCTTTTCTTCCTCCGTATACTTCTCAGCTTTAGGATATGGGCAGTCCTTAGTGAAGTGTCCCAATTTCCGGCAGTTATAGCACATTAGTTTGGATTTATAATCATCCTTACTATTATATGAAATAAAGGTAGGGTTAGAAGTAGAAGCATTGTTGCATTTGTTCTTCATTTTTCTTTTGTAGAACTTTTTGAACCCATTTAGCAACAACGCAACCTCGCCAGCAGTGTACTCCATTCCAATTAGAAGTACTATTTAACATTTTGAATTCTTCTGAAAGTGTCCCCGTTTCTTTTCTCTTATATTTCAAAGTCTCCTTCTTTAATTTCTCTATTGCGACAAAAACACCAATTTTCACAAAAAACCATTAATTTTTTAACAAAAAAAATTAAAATTATATGTCATTTTGAAATAAGAAAAAGGTGATTAGGGAATATTAATGTATTCATTTATTGAGAAAGAAAACGGAGGGAATATAGTTAGATTATTTTGTTGCCCATTTTTTCCCTTGCCCGAGACAAGCACGTGCGAAAATTGTGCCATTTAATGGCGTGCGTGACACGTGATGGATTTCGTCGAGTATATGACAGAAAAAGAAAATGTGTCAGGTGTCGTTAAATTTGAGAGAAAAGGATCATGCATATGAATTTAATGTCAAGAATAAATGTAAGCTTAAAAACAATCACTAATGGTCCTTCGTGCATAGATCTCTTTTAGCATGTCCAACCCCGAAAACCCAGAGAACCAAACCCATATTCCTCCGAGATCAGACTCCGACCTAGGGTCAATGGACGATCTCATAAATACGTATAAACCGACGGAAAACTCCTCTGATGAAGTAAATAAGGTTGTAGATCAGGTCGAACGGGTCTTGGGGTCGAATACTGGCGAGGGAACTTTTGGTCAACAGAACCCTGAGCACGAAGGGGATGGAGAACAAAACATTGAGCCCAACGCCGAGCGCGAGGGAGAGGACGATCAAAATGCGGATTCTGGTAGTGAGGAAGGTTTGGCCGAAGAACTGGGAGAGCATGAGATAATGAGTTACACGGTCGGAAATAACGTCTCCGTGAGAATCCTCGACCTAGCGGCTACCCGGAAGAAGTCTAGCACCAAGGGGCGGCTCCAGAAAACTGAAAAGTGGATCGACAAGATTGCCAGTGCATACGATCCGATCGCAAGCGTAGCAGAACTCGAGGCTGAAATATGGAAATTTCTTCCCGAGGGTTACTCGCTGTTTATCCCGACCTCCTCTCAACGGGTCGATGAGCCACCGGAAGGATGCCAAGCCTTCTATGCTAAGCAATTTTCTTACAGGCTGCGGATCCCTTTCGCACCGCTGCTCGAACAAGTTTTGGAGGTGTTCTCTCTAGCTCCCGAGCAGATTCTTCCCAACTCCATCAGATATCTTATAACCTTTAGTGTCTTGATAAAAGCTAAAGGCAAACGCGACGATTTCTAGAACTTTTGGCAGTTCTTCAAGATCAGCAACTCCTCGGCCTCCAATTCAGGGTTCGTGTATTTTTCACAACGCTCGAACCATTCAATCTTATCCACAATTGTTTCCAGCAACTCTCTGGATTGGAAGAGACGGTTCATCTTCGTCAAAGGACCTGATGAGCCAGCTTCCGAGGGGAGCTCAGAGATGGTTCCACACCACTGGAAAGGTCGACGTGACTGGGTGTTCGGAAAATGCGAACTCATAGGCCGAATTAAGCAGAGTGTCCGCGACGACGTCATCACTGCAATGCATTCCGACCCGTATCAGTCGGCTTTTCTCGTTCTGGAGCCAGTTCTTCGGAAAGCAGGGCTTAGCAAAGCGTCGTTCCCACTCGCGGACGCCGTCGATCCCCGATCGTTAAGTAAGAAAGAAAACCATTTCTAATTATAATAGTGCGTTACTTAGAAATTTTTATTCCTTTAACCACTTTTTCCTTTCTTCAGGTGTTATGGTAGAACAATACCGAGCTTCCATAGTCGGTAGAACTGTGGCTTCTACCTCGAAAAAGATGCCAGGCCAACCAAGGAGGCAAGTTAAACCTTATCAGGCGCAGACTAATCGAACTACAGTCCCTCCTCGGGGAGATTCTTCTCAAGCTGCCCGAACTGAGATGGAAGATGAGCCCGAGAATCCCGAGCCGTTGCAAATCGTCACTCCTTTAAACCAAGCCGGCCCTTCCACTTCATCTGGACTGGGATACAACATGTTTACCATGAGGAAGCTGAGGGGGGAAGAGATCTTTCATCGACGAGCCAGTGAAGAACAAGAAGGGGCCCCCGAAGCGAAGAGAAGGATAGGATTGTGGGGTCGACATAGAAGACCCCTCACTCATCGTCCGGGTCGAGAGAAACCTGATATGGTAGATTTTATCGAGGATCAGCTTAGGGGTCACAGAGCGGCAGGTTATCCCGAGGGAGGATCAATTTTGAGCGATCGTGATCCGAGGGGGGAGAACGAGCATGACAAAGCAATAAAAATCTTCATGGCGGGGAGATTCGCCGAGGATCATGAGGAACTTTTGGCTCACAACGACCTCGATATACTAGGTCGATTTGCTCGAGCGCATCATATGGTATAATTTCCTTTATTGTAATAATAATTCTTTAGATCTTTATTCAGACTATTAACTGTTTTCCGCTATCCCTTTGCAGATCGGAGACTGCTTCCTCACTGAGCTGAATCGTACTCGATGCTGGAAGACGAGTTCGATCGAGTTCACACGGCCTACCAAAATTCTCTTTTCGAAGAAGCCAAACTTCGCAATCAGCTTACCGCAGTCCAGAAAGAATTGGAAGATTCTAAGGCTAAGTATACCCCGGCGGTCGAGGAGAGCTTGGTGAAGGTTGTTGATGAGAAAAGCCTGCTCGAAGATAAGGTCAAGAGGCTCGAAGAAGAACTTGCACAGACCAAGGCTGATTCAGAGTCGTCTTATCAGCGTGGTAAAGAGGAGTCACGCCTGAGCTCGATAAGGGAGTTTCTGGAATCTCCCGCATTGGACGCCACTGCTCGGAAAAGGGTCGGTGAGATTCTTCAAACTACTTTTTACAAAGGGGTTCGACAGTTGATCTCTGCAAAAGTCATCCCCGACAATATGGACGAATACACGAAGCACATGGACATTCTCAAGAACATGGACGGAAAAGAATATCGAGTATCATCCTCGAATTCCAAAGATTGGGAAACGCAT
The DNA here is from genome assembly GCA_034814905.1 of Penstemon davidsonii. NCBI lineage: Eukaryota > Viridiplantae > Streptophyta > Magnoliopsida > Lamiales > Plantaginaceae > Penstemon > Penstemon davidsonii. The sequence continues at coordinate 9,293 of JAYDYQ010002638.1, read as the reverse complement.
GAATTTGCCCCCTTTGTGGAAGAGTTCGGGGTTCCCATGCCGAATCCCGATAAACTGGAATTGGAAGTGTCCAGCTCGAGCTCAAGTTCGGATAGTTCTGGAGATGAAAATGAGCAAGACAGTTCTAAAGACGAGGATGATTAAGATACCTCGGGAGACGGGGATGACCGAGAGGCTTCTGGGGACAATGAGGTCGACGTCGAAAATGATACCGAGAGCGAGGACGACGAGGAGGAACAAAACCCTTAGACGGACTTTTGTAATACATAGTAGGGTTTTTCTTTTTGCTGCAATGTAATTCTCTTAATCATTTATAAAACCTCTTTTTTATCCGTGATATGCGCCAAACCCGATGTTCAAATTCTTGTTAAATTTCAAAGTACCACTCGACTAGACAATAGTCTTTGCAAGGTGTACGTGGCTTGAAAAGGACATTGATAACTGATTATGCAACACCAGTTACAGCAACCTTTCTCAATAAAAGCATACCCATAACCGATCTTCATAACATAGCTCGAGAAAACTTGAAATTCGCGATTGTTGGGTCCCCAATAGGCAACGTTTCTCTTTCTTATAAATAGAAGGGAAAAACTCCAAGGTTTGCATCATTGAAATCATAAATTCTCACATCGGAGCTCATAGATTGATAAAATAAATCGAGCCCTTTTCTTTACTAAAAATCCGATCATGGAGGGAGTAGTGAATTCCAAGCTTGACCCAAGTCAAATGTTCAAAACCAAGAAGGAAAATGCTCCCAAGTCCAAAACCAAAGATTCAAAGTCCTCCACGGAGGCATCTAAGGTTTTGAAAGCTTATCGCGGCAAAAGTAAGGTCGATCTTCCTTTGAATCCAGGGCCCAATCGATCAGAGGCTCCCAAGGGTGATCGCGGCAAGACCAAGGTCGACCCTTCGCCGACTTCCGCGCCCACTCGATCTGGGAAGGAGCCGGTTATACAAATTGCGGACTCCCCCTCCAAATCGAAGAACAGCTCCGAAGGCAAAACGCGGGTCGCTAGTCCTAGCAAGCAAGTCATATCTGGTGGCTCCGAGCTAGATTCAAATAAAAGGCCTCATGTAGATGATCTGATTCCAACCCCGACCTTAACCCAAATGACCGGGGAGAATAAAACATTAGGTGGAAGTATTCTGGCTCTGGAGGCTACTAAGAACGTTGTTATCGAGTCTCAGAGTAAAAAGGCCAAAATAAATGACCCTTCTGTCGATGAAAAAGAATCTCCTGTTCAGCTCTGCTTACCCAAGTGAGTCTTATATATATATTTTTTTATTTTATTTATTTATTTATTTTTTTTAACTTCTTCTGTGATCCCACGTAGGTTGGACAGCATCTTTTCAACCTCGGATTGCAGGTCGAGCTAGAAGCCGAGCAGCGTGCTGCAACGGTCCTCGAATTGGAGAAAAAGAAGATTGCACTGGCGAAATCTCTTGACGAAGCTAGAGCTATCGAGCCGAAGCTGGCCTCTGAGACGGAGAAAGTTGTGAATCAGAGAGAGAGCCAAGTACATGAGGAGTTCAGCAAAGAGTTAGATAAGCTGAAGTCCATTGTCGAGCAGGAGAAGAAAGATTTCGAGCTGCGGGAGCGAGAGGCATATAAGAAAGGTTATAATGAATGGTACGAGGCCCGCAGCGTCGAGCTCCGCAAAATCTTGTCTGAGAACAAGCTGATTTAGAGATTTCTTCCCTTGCTTGTAACTTTATTCCTTTCTGCTCGATCAAATTCAAGTTGTTTTCTCATAGTGAAATAAATAATACTCGAGCTGCAATTGATCGAAATTCCGACCTGGTAGTAAAAACTGAAAGTTTTCTGCACCAGACTTCTCACCGAGTCATAGTATTCCCCTTTTTTCAGCAAAGTTCCAAGGAAATTCTGACCAAACAGTACCTATCCCTCGGGAAGTGGAACAGTCACCCATGATAAATGCGTTAATCTAGGCCGTTGGTTTTGTGGGATAATGACCGTCGATCTTAACTTTCTCTTAGTATATAAAGGGCCTTTTACTTAGCTGAAAATTTTTACTTCACACCGTGAAAATGTTTCATCCGAGGACTAAGCTCGGTTCCTTCCTTCTTCCTGTTCAAGCCTTCGAGATTTGGCTTCGAACATGCTTCCGAAATTTGGTATGGGTGGACTCGAAAAAAAGGGGCCCCTCGATGATCGGGGGGTCTCCGATCCCTGAAAATGGGATCTCCCTTCGAAATACCAATATGCGACCGACCCTTGCTTGGGTATTTTGGGCAGAGTTAGCATTTCGGATTTTGAGGGGTATCCCCGAGGGCGAAAAGCTGGTCAGATAATTAAAAGGAAGTTTGACCTCGAGTACCAATTTCTTTGAGATTTTCTTGAAGAATGGTAACTTTGGTCGAGCTTTCGGATCATAAAATGATGACTGGCCGCACTAGGTTGAAATTTCGGATCTTAAAATGAGGAATTTAAACCTTGGACGCCAACTCGGGGAAGTGATCGGGCTCGGCTGGTGGCAAGAAGGCTGGGGACTGTATGGAGATAAGCAGAAAAGGTGGTCTGCAATCCATATTGTCTAACTTCAAAACTAGATATCATCAGACGATAAACATATACAGCTCGATCACTTTACAAGTCTACCGGACAACCGATCTGTCACACAAATTGTGGTGCACTCATCGGATGCTTCCCTCTGCTCGTGGTCGACAACACTAATGGAAGCTCGAAGACTATAGAATAGGGCACAGTAGTTGTAATAGGACTTTATTTGCAAATGTACTCAAGATCTTTGTAATATGTTCTATGAACATCAATAAAACTGTAGTCCCTTGTATTTCATTGATCCCTTGCATTCTGTTCGGAATTTATAAATAAGACTTTTTATGTTTCAACTTGAACAATCGCAATTTATCTTTCTTTTCAATTGTCTTTGTTATGATTCTTGCTCTTAGAACCCAACTCGATGACGAATTCATAATCCAAAGAATCTTTAAAAATCTGAACGTGAACTTAATCCATAATTGAAAAATTATCGATCATCTAAATCATCTCGGCAAGCCTTTCCGATAAGTGTCCAAATGAATAATAGTTTAAGCCCGGGAGATTTACTTCGATCACAATTGAATCTTGGAAAATAATAAACCATCTTGAGAAGGAATTTTAAAGAATATGAAATCTTGAAAAATCTTCATATCTCGAGCAGAGCTACTTCATTATATTATTTCGAGCGGCATTTTGTCCAACAATAAATCATTTGACAAACCTCATTTTTTTATTTTTTTTTGCAATTCTTTTACCGATCTAAGGGTCGTAGCAACGGTTTTCATCCTTAGTCGAGACAAATTGATTCTTCACACAAGTCTTTTACCGATCTAAGGGTCGTAGCAACGACTTTCACCCTTAGTCGAGACATTTTGCCTTTTATACGCAAGTCTTTTACCGATCTAAGGGTCGTAGCAATAGCTTTCACCCTTAGTCGAGACATTTTGCTTTTTACGCAAGTCTTTATCGAGCTGAGGGGCATAGCAACAGCTTTCACCCTCAGCGGAGACATTTTGCTTTTTTGAGCAAGTCTTTATCGAGCCGAGGGGCATAGCAACAGCTTTCGCCCTCAGTCGAGACATTTTGCTTTTTTTTTTAGCAAGTCTTTATCGAGCTGAGGGGCATAGCAACAACTTTCACCCTCAGTCGAGACATTTTGCTTTTTTTTTGAGCAAGTCTTTATCGAGCTAAGGGGCATAGCAACAACTTTCACCCTCAGTCGAGACATTTTTGCTTTCTTCTTCTCCTTTTATGCAAGTCTTTATCGAGCTGAGGGGCATAGCAACATCTTTCACCCTCAGTCGAGACATTTTGCTTTTTTGAGAAAGTCTTTATCAAGCTGAGGGGCATAGCAACAGCTTTCACCCTCAGTCGAGACATTTTGCTTTTTTTTTGAGCATGTCTTTATCGAGCTGAGGGGCATAGCAACAACTTTCACCCTTAGTCGAGATATTTTTGCTTTCTTCTTCTCCTTTTACGCAAGTCTCTATCGAGCTGAGGGGCATATCAACAGCTTTCACCCTCAGTCGAGACATTTTGCTTTTTTGAGCAAGTCTATATCGAGTTGAGGGGCATAGCAACAACTTTCACCCTCAGTCGAGACATTTTGCTTTTTTTTTAGCAAGTCTTTATCGAGCTGAGGGGCATAGCAACAGCTTTCACCCTCAGTCGAGACATTTTTTCTTTCTTCTTCTCCTTGCCCTTTTTTTTTTTTTTTTTTTTTTTTTTCACGTGCGTCTTTAACCGAGCTGAGGGGCATAGCAACAGCTTTCACCCTCAGTCGAGACATTTTGCTCTTTCTTCAGCATGGTACTCGGAATACAGTTGGAAATTACAAGAAAAAGAAAATGGTTACAACTATCTTCCGTAGTACTTCCTCAGGTTAACTGCATTCCAGGTTCTTGGCAAAGTTTCACCGTTAAGGTGAGCAATTTTATAGGATCCCTTCTTTCCGACCTCCTGCACGACGTAAGGGCCATCCCAGTTCGGTTGAAGCTTTTCGACGTGTTTTGATATCTCCACTTTTTTGAGGACCAAATCCCCAACTTTAAATGTTCTTATTCTGACTTTCTTGTCATAAGCTCTTTCCATGCTGGACTTGGTGGCTTGAATCTTTATGCACGCTCGGTCACGTTTTCCATCCGCATGGTCGACGTCCATCTCCCGCAACAACTGGTTCTGGTTGGGATCATAAGATTCAACTCTTGGTAATGGCACCAACGTCTCGATCGGGATAACAGCCTCAGAACCGTAAACCAATGAGAAAGGAGTCTCTCCCGTAGCGGATTTTACTGAGGTTCTATTCGCCCAAATGACTCCAGGAAGCTCGTCTAACCATTTGCCCTTTGCCTCGGTCAAACGCTTTTCAAGTGATCGGACAATTTCCCTGTTGGTGACTTCGGTCTGCCCGTTCGCTTGGGGATGCCCGACTGAGGTGAAATTCTGCTGGATTCCAAATTTTTCGCACCACTCCAGAATCTGTTTTCCCGCAAACTGAGTTCCGTTGTCGGAGATCAAGACTCTCAGTATCCCGAACCTGCAAACAATATACTTCCACAGAAAATTTATAACCTGAAACTGAGTAATCTTGGTTAGTGCAATGAATTCCACCCATTTACTGAAGTATTCAACAGCCACCAAGACATAGTTTTTCCTTGATCTATCGGTCGGGAAAGGTCCCACGATATCGATCCCCCATTTATCGAATGGCCAGCAGATCGGAATAGAGTGCAGATGTTCGGCAGGTTGATGAATCAAGTTTGAATAAATTTGGCAATGATGGCATTTCTTGATATAATCGATAGAATTCGAAATCAAAGTAGGCCAGTAATAGCCAGTCCTTGAGCACTTCAAAGCTAAGGCTCTCGTGCCGCAATGGCTCCCAGCCTCACCTTCGTGAATTTCCTTTAGGATTAGATCATATTGACTCTCAGGAACACACTTCAATAAAAGTCCCGAGCTAGATCTCTTGTATAGCTGGTCCTTGACCAAAACATACAATGGAGCTCGATATTTAATCCGTCGTGCTTCCTTTGCTTCCTCTGGTAAGACGCCATTCCTTAGATAAGTTTTCAGAGGTTCCATCCAGGAAGGCCCTTGAGTGTCTATCTCCATGATTTTCGAGCTCGGGGATACGTTCAAATCTATAGCTGGAGTGTTAGACATCAACCAAGTTATTACTCTTTCTTTTCGTCCGTCCATCGACCCTGTAAACTTTGACAACAAATCCGCCCAAGAGTTTTCTTCTCGAGGGATAGCTTGAATATCGAACTTATCCAGCTTTGCCACCAGATCCTTCACCCTTTTTAGATACTTAACCATGTTGAACTCTTTTGCTTCATAGACCCCTTTCACTTGCCTATGTATTAGCTTGGAGTCGGTCAACACGGTAAGAGACTTTATATTCGCTTTAATTGCCATTTCTAACCCAGCGATTAGAGCCTCGTACTCTACCTCGTTGTTCGTTACCATAAAATCAAGAGTGATTGCATAACTAAGGTCTTCCCCCTCGGGGCCCTGAAAGGGAATTCCGGCCCCTCCACCTTCTCTAGTCGACGATCCATCGACATGCATCACCGAAACTTTCTCTTGAACATTTGCCACCAAATTAACCTAGGGAACTGGTTGTTTTTCCGAACTGGCTCCTGTTGATTCTGCAATGAAATCGGCAAGGACCTGGGCCTTGATTGCCGTTCGAGGTTGGTACTCGATTTCGAACTGTCCGAGTTCTACCGCCCATTTAAACAATCTTCCGGACGTCTAAGGTTTTGAGAGAACCTGCCTTAAAGGCTGGTTTGTCAAAACAATAATCTTATAAGTCTGAAAATAAGGCCTTAATTTCCGCGCAGCAATCACCAGAGCAAGTGCGAATTTCTTGATCTCCAAATAATTCTTCTCCGCGCCTTGAAGCAACTTACTCAAATAATACACCGGCTTGTGATCGGAATCTTGAACTCTCACCTAAACTGAGCTTATGGCCTCCGCCGATACTGCTATGTATAAATACAAAGGCTCCCCCTCAACCGGTTTTGCTAGCATAGGCGGGGAGACTAAGTATTTTTTGAGCTCCTCAAAAGCTTTATCGCACTCCTCATTCACTCGAAACTTTTTGACTTCCTCAACAATTTAAGGAAAGGCAAACTCTTGTCCGCAGAACGGGATATAAATCTGTTCAATGATATTATTTTTCCGATCAAACTCTGCACCTCGGAAAGCTTCGTCGGCGGTTTAAGCTCAGCAATAGCTCTAATTTTCTCCGGGTTTGCCTCGATACCACGTTCGTGGACTAAATAGCCGAGAAACTTTCCCGATCTTACCCCGAAAGTGCACTTTTGCTGGATTTAGTTTCATTCTGTATTTTCTCAAAATCCCAAAACATTTGTCGAGGTGCTTGATATGGTCTTCCTCGATCATGCTCTTAACGAGCATATCATCGACATAAACTTCCATGATTTCACCGATTAAATCCTTGAACATCATGTTTACGAGCCTTTGATAAGTCGCTCCCGCGTTCCTCAATCCAAAAGGCATCACTATGAAGCAATACACTCCGAACTCGATAATGAAAGCGGTTTTGTCTTGGTCCCTTTCATTCATAAAAATCTTATAGAATCCTTGGAAGGCATCCATCATGCTAAAGAAGATAAAACCGGCGGTCGAATCGACCAGCATATCGATCCGCGGTAAGGGATAGGGATCTCTCGAACACAACTTGTTCAAGTCTGTAAAGTCATTACACATTCTCCACTTGTTGTCCACCTTTTCTCCCTTAGATACCAACACAACATTACAGAGCCATTCAGTAAATGTTATTTCCTTAATCTGTCCAGTGGCTAACAACCTGTCGACTTCGGCGTTCATGATTTTATCTTTTTCCCGACCATGATTCCTCTACTTTTGCCTAACTGGCTTTGCTTTAGGATCGATATTTAGCGAATGATTAATTACCCGAGGGTCGATCCCCACGATGTCATCGGAGCTCCAAGCAAAGATATCGGCATTATCTCTTAAGAACTCGATCAACATAGTTTCCATCCCTTGACACAGCTCAATCTCGATTATGGTGAACTTCTCGGGGGAGCCTGGAACTAACGTCACCTGTTTATGATTTGGGGGTTGAACGCTCCTATCGATCTCTTTTCCTTTTTGCTCTGCAACTTTTCACAATCTGGTAAAGGGAGGTCGAATACCGAGAAAACCTTTTCATTATCTAATTTTCTCTTCGAGGGCAAAACAAGCTCAAACTGCCTCTTCATGGTTAAGGACATGTTGTAACACTCCCATGCCATGCACTGATCGTTTCTCATTTCTCCGACCCCTGCCAGAGAGGGAAACTTGACCTTCTGATGGTAAGTTGACACAACTGCTTTGAAAATGTTTAGTGCCGGTCTTCCCAAAATGGCATTATAGGCGAAAGGGGTACTTACAACCAAGAACTTGACCATCTTCGTCACATATTTTGGTTTGTTGCCCAAAGTGGTACTCAGAAGGATGGTTCCGAGAGGAACAATTTCAGAGCCTCCAAAGCCAATAAGCGGGGTAGATACCCGATCTAGAGGTGGGTGCTGTAAATTCATTCGATTGAGAGCTTCAGAGGAGATTATGTTTGCTGAGCTACCATTATCGATCAATACCCTCTTAACCTTAAAGTTAGCAATTTTCAGGGTTAATACCATCGAGAAAACGGGGTCATCTTCATTAGTGTCCCAAGTTACTTCACTTGGTCTATCAGCCTCGGTAAAACTAATGACCTGATTTACCGAAGGTGCCGGCTCTAAGGACATGATTTCATTTCCGGTTGAGACACCTGTCCTTATCGACCTAGCTGTCCTTTTCCTTGCATTCCTGCTATCTCCTCCAGCAGGTCCGCCAACTATTACATTTATCACTCCGTTCGTCTGCTCGTCAACCTGATGTTGATCATTGCGATTTTGTTCAGAAAACTTTCGCGGACTCTTAGATCGGAACCGGTTGTTTGGATTCCCCCTCCTAACGTATTCCTTTAACTTTCCCTGAGCAATCAATTTCTCAATTTCCCGTTTCAACTGAAAACAGTCCTCGGTGCTGCCCCCGAGCCCTGTGGTATCTGCAATACTTATCATGATTCATAGTCCCCGGCCTGGCTTGAGTGATACGCCGAGCCTCTGGGACCAAGTTCTTTTCCTCGGGCACGGTTAATATTTCGTCCCTCGAGGTATTCAGCCTAGTGAAACTGCTTTTTTCTGGTTCTCTCCTTGGAGCCTGCTCTGGAGAAACAGGTCGACCGTAGACATTAGATCTGTGGGTCGGAGCCTGGGGTTTATAGACCTTAAGTCTCTGCCAAACCGAGCCTCTTTGCTGCGCGTTTGACCCTCCGTAGTCGCTTGGCTTTGGGATAGGGGCCCTGTCAGGTTTTTTCCCGACCACGGGCCTGGGATTCTGAGAGTTCTTCAACTTGTTAATTTCCTCCTGAATCATGTACTTTTCAGCTATTTCCATGATTCGCTCGAAAGATTTTTGTTGTTTTCGCAAAGGGCATTCCCGAACTGGCTATTACGGGTTAGCTCGAACATTAATGACGACAAAAATTCGATCTGAGGAGTATCGACCTTCAGAAGCTCGATACTAAATCTAGCAAACCACTGCCTTAGCGTTTCTCCTTCTTGCTGCTTCACCGTTCCCAAATGACTGGCTGGTAATCTTTGTTTCCTTTGACTGGCAAATTGGTGTTTCAACTTGTCGCACAACTCGCCGAAAGAGAAGATAAAGTTCGGAGGCAACTTTCCGAACCAGT